>CACSLK010024742.1:11110098-11140527 GCA_902706635.1 Striga hermonthica
AGCTGAGCTCAGGTTCCCCCGCCGCCTAACACCACTAGCCGGGCAGGGGAGGATGAAGGTGGTTCATTCCCTTTACCCCGTCCACTACGGCTAAAGAGCTGCAGCGACCGGAGCCCCACCCCTCCAAGGACTCGCACTCCGCCCAACACCACCACAAGGGGCCCAATCGGAGGCCGAGGCCCCACCACCCGAAAGAGGCGGAGCCCCGCCAAAAGAAGCCGGGACCAAGATTCACCAACAAAGAGCAGCAGTCGGACAACACACCTTCGCAAAACGAGGCTCCACCTGTGATTGAGGGGAAAATTCCCGTCGCCAGCCAAGCACCGACCCTGAAGGAGGCTACCGTCGACCAGAACTCCGCCAGAAATCTCGAGTCAAACCTCCAATCGCAGCCCTTCCACAGCGACATCAGAGACGCACTTCGTCCGGGGGGTGGGCAGTTAACGATGACCCCTGGCCAGAGGCCCGCCTTCACCAGAGAAGGCCAATCGATCGAAAAGAGAGGAAGAGACGCCGACGGATTTGGGATTAGGTTTCGGGAGAAAAGAGAGGCATTGTCACACTAGATTTCACCCTTGCTTGACCATTTTGTCCTTATTAATTTTTTTTATAAATTTCATAAAATTGTAAAATCCTTTCTAACAGGAAATTTCCGGCGAGAAAATTTTCCGACGAGGTGCATTTTTTTCCGGCTGGACAAGCGTCCGACCGGCGAGTTCGGCCGAACTCGGTCGAGGCCGGGCGGCTTGTTCGAACTTGTCTATATGCGGTGAGCTCGGGCACGATGTAAACAAATTTATGCTTCCATTTAGGACAATTGGAGAGGATATCGGAGATGAAGTGAGCCTCGTTCCGAATTTTTAGGTAAAGCTTGTTGGCTTATTTGGAACGCATGTAGCGATAATGAAAGAAGTCTAGGTCGAATCGACCTAGACGGACGTGAGAAAGAACGATGAAGGTGGTAATAAAGCGAATAGCATTGGGGGAAAGCTGATTCAGTGGGAGATCGAACCAATTGCAGATTTCTATCAAGTCATGACTAAGGGGAAAACGGATGTCAAGGTCGAAGTGAATTTCGAATAGCAGTTTTGGGGCGAATCGTCATAAGTGTTATTTGGCCAGGGCTAATGAAGGCCCAGTACGAGGGTTGGCCGACTTTGTCGAGATCCAACCACCCAGCTAGACGAGAAGTCGAGGGAGTTTTCTTGGTCTCACGGCGAGGAGCAGGACTGCTAGTCGAAGGGTTGGTCTTCGAGGTTTTGGAAGTAGTAGGCTTGGTCAATGTTTTCTATTTGAGCATTATGGAAGAGGTTGGGACGGTCGAAGATTTGGATTTAGATTTGGTCGTTGTAGTATTGGTCGTGATAGTAGAGTTTGATGGAACAGAACGGTGGGAGAGAGGGATGTGGTCCTCATCCTACTCGAGAGCTATGTCGGCAGCGTCGAGGGCACCGAACGTAGGTTGAGATCGATGAATAAGGGGGACATGGTCGAGGACATCCTCGTCTGATTCATCGATCAGATGAAGAGGTAGAGGGAGAGAAGGGGGCTCGAAAGGAGTACCGTCGGAATGGATGGGCTTCAGTACAGTAAGTGGAACAGCCTGAAGAATCTCCTCCACAGAGTTACTACGGGAATGAGGAGTAAGTCGTGGTGTCGAAGATGAAGAAGGAGAGGACATGTCCTTGCCGGAGTGGTGGTCGTTCTCACTAGAGGTAGCGGAATCTAAAAAATAATGGAGAAAGATGTCAAAGGGAATATTTTTACGGTTTTGAGAAAGAATAAAAAAGGAAAAAGAGGGGGATTTTTACGGCTAGGGCATAAGCGAAATTTCGAAAAGAAGGATTGAAAATCAGAAAAATCGAAAGTTAAAAGCAGAAACAAAAAACACAAATTTAATTTGTAGAAACTTACTCATTGTCGCGGTTGGGAAAATCGACGGAGAAACTTGAGCCGCAGAGGAATTAAGTGCATGAAGCACGAGAGAAAGTTAGGGCATAAGCGAGTTCAAAATCTGGTGAAGGTGAAAAAACAAGAAAAATTCTAAGTATGGGTATTTATAGGTGAATATTGAGGCAAATTGAAGTATTGAGAAAGTAACCCTTGGATTAAGGGTGAAATCCAACAGCTGGGAACATTTAAGTGGCACGAGACACGAAGAGGGGCACATCTCGAGGAGACGCAATTATTGATATATCTGACAGACGTGACAAGTGGCAGGGATGAGTCTCATAATGGTGATTGAAAGAAAAAGCGGTCGAAAGAAGGGAGAATATTCATTAGGTGGTCGAAACACGAGGGAAGACATAACAGTTTGAAGGACGAACTGAAACCTACTCTTAGATCGAGTCATTCAGACTCGTCCAGAGTGGAGGGGACTAAATGATATGGGATATTATACTAAAAGGAGTAAACCGGTTTACTAAGCTAGTAGAACGAGTTAAGCAAACCGAATTGGCCATCTCGGCCGAACAAAATCGAACAGAAGGGTCGTGGTCGAGCATCACGAGGACAGTGTACAAGAGATTCTAGTACGAGGAGAACAGGTCGACTCCAGGACCATGGAGGGCTTGGTTGAAGATAGGCCTATCGGGCAAAATATCATTTAATCGACAAACTTCGCAGGCAGAGAGATCTAGATGCGGTCGACCATAAGAGCATTCAAAGAGAACACATAGGAATCTTTAACCCATGTGCGGAGGACAAGTGGTGTGATTGTATTGGTCTAAGGTGATAACTGTTTTTAACACACACACACACACACACTGCATGTGTACGGATGGGCAGGTCAAGCAGCTTTTGGGATGTCAGCTCAGATAACCTGGGCAGCATCTATGGTAGGTATCTCACCCCTATATATAGGGGTGAGCTTTACTTCATGAAGATGATTTTATCCATTTTTACTCTTAAGAATTGAATAGAACATATACTGACTTAAGCATTGGACACTCTTCACTGGAAAACCCCTCCGGTGTGGGAGTTCTTTTCAGGTACGCGGCGTTCTACCGGCGAGAGCCTTTGCACATACATCTATTGCATTATCTCTTGGTCAAATGTATTGAATTTCTATTTATTTATTCTTTCAAGCTCTTCAGTGCATGAGAAGAATTATGGTTGGATATGTTTAGTTTTGTCACTCATGTATCATTCTTCGATTTGAGCAACACATGTTGCATTATCTTCGAATATTATTATCAGATCTTTGTTCTTAGATAATCTAATAGCCTGTTGGATGTGTTGAATCATATTTATGACTCAGAATGATTCCCTATTTACTTCATTAAGTGCAATGATTTCAGTGTGGCTTAAAGATGTAACAACCAGTGTTTGTTTTTTAGATTGCAAAGAAATCGCAATTCCGTCAGGTACCCAAAAGACTTCTGATCGGCTGAAAATCATCTTCATATGAGCATCCGCATCAGTTGAATGCCTTAGACCTATTAAACTCTCATACCAGAGGGGGTTTCCGGTGAAGAGCCTCCAAAAGTTAGCACTTGTAGAAGATGAAGTGCAGTATAAGTGTTGAGTAATGATAGTGTAATGTGATACTAAGCATACCACACTCCTTTATATAAGGAGATGATACTTTGTTGCCCAAGACTCCCGAATGGGCTACCCAAACTTCCCGATAGCACAATTGGAACTACCCAATTCTGTTAGGCCATGTGGCCCTATCCACGTGCAGCTCCTAACCCTTGAAGATTACTTCTTATCTCTTAAATTTCCCATTATACCGCCTAATTGTGCAACCAACTTGAGATCGTCTGAGGTAAAGTAATGCATGTTTTGAGTATAAGTATTGTCCTTTCTGGTTGACAATATGATTGTCCATGCTAACAGGTCGAGTTCCCAGCAAGCCATATGAGGGCCTTAGCTTGACCTGTCGCTGCCCCACTGAACCCCTCTCACTTCTTGCGACCTGAAGATGGCTTGTGGACAATCGACCTCCCCAATGCTCTATCTCGACAACCCGGTTTGTTCAACCTAAGTGACCGATTCATTATGTTTGCTCTTTTGGTACGGTATGCCATCTCATTACAGCCCTCACCCTCCTCGTCCCCAACCTCTGGTCGAGTTGGAATAACTCGATCTAAGATTAGATTTGTCCTTGAATGTGGTTGATGCATTCCTAAAGTTTGATTTTCGACCTATCTTCCTGCATTTCCTTGAATTCTATCATACCATAACTTTTCAACCAGTCTGTTCTTTTCTGCATTTTTTGGTATCTCTCTAGGTCCATATTTTGAATTTTGAATTTTGAATTTCGAATCTCTGCCAACCTGTCAGACCTATCAATCAAAATGCCTTGGTGACATCACCGCTCCGTTAATCACACTGCCTTATACGCGCATCCATTCAATGTCTCATTGATACCATCCACGGGATCTGCCTTTAATCCAACGGTTCACCTCGTTATCTTTTCAACTGACGCATTAAATCTTAGCCATTAATGCCACTCTGATCTAATGTCTCTTGAGGTGTGCCCCTTCGACTTCGTCCTTATGCAATCTCCGCCATTCATTTTACTCTACATCTGATGGTCCAGCTGAAGACGAATTTCCAATTCTCCTGCCATATCCTGATCATTGATATCTGTCATGATCCAACGGCTAGGGTTGACCGATCCACGTCTTTTTCATTTATAAAGGCCCTGAACCCGACTATTTCAAGTTTTTTCCACCTTTGCAATATCTCCCAACAATATTCTTCTCTATCTTTATGCAATCGAATTTTAAAGCTTGTCTCTGTTCTTTTGTGCTCCACCGTAGTTCGTCAATTTCTACTAATCAACCAACCTCGATAATGAGTAAGTATTTTGTTTTTGAATTTTTCCTTTTGGTTTTGTGTTTTCGATTTTGTTTTTCGACTTTAGTTTTCCCCCAAACTCGTCGGCCACAATTTTCTCTTCCTTCTATTCTTTTTTGTAAAAACACTAAAATTTTCATTTTCAATTTTTTCTCCTTTCAGATTCCAGCACCTCGAGCAAAGTCGATTGCTATTCCGGCAAAGGTATGACCCTTCCATTGACTTCCTCCCCTTCTCGACCCCCGTTCACTCATTCTCTCACCCTTTCCATCGAAGTGATTCTTAAACCAATTCCCCTTTCTGTCGTTCGTGTTTCACCTCCACTGACCTCATCCGACCAAGCTACACTTTTCCAACACCTTCGTTGACCTCTCTATCTAGTCAACGAGCCTGCCCTTGGTGACAACAGTTGGATCTCTAAATACCTCGACATTGTTGCTCATCCCGCTGGTTGGATGTTTGAGGGTCCCGGACCTTTACATACATACGACCATCCCCCTGAAGGCTTTTACACCATCTTCCAAAGCCACATCGACCTAGGCCTCCGATTCTCCCTTTTTCCAGCTCCTTCGACATGTGTGGCATATTTGGCTTACCTCTCAACCAGCTACCCCTAATTATATCCGCCATTTGACTACTTTTATCATTCTTTCCTATATTCGTTTTGTAACACCTCGCCTACTTATTCTAGAAATAATATAATTAGAGTTAAATTTTTGCCTTTTATTTTCGAAAAGCTCTTTAACCTTATTTTCGAAAATACTCATGCTGAGTCGCAGGATGCTACTAACTGATCTCTTTCTCATGAAGACGTAAATAAATACATGCAACCTAATAAAATTCGTTATATAAAGGTAACACGGAGATAGAGGAATTATACATGCATACGTCTGAAGTCTCATGTAATAACATGCTAATTCTAAAAATGCGGAAGGTCTCATACTGAATGCACGCATAATAGTAATAATACATGTTCATATGAATGACATGTAAAATGCGTTACAAAAAGACTACTCATGACCACGCGCCACTGATGCTCACGCGCCACGCGCCGCTCTGTCACCTGAAAAACGTAATGGGGGCGTGAGCAAACCACTATGCTCCGCAAAGACCAGTACTGAATTAAACAGCATCATTAATAACAATATCATTACTTTAAGTATATAAGTATTGTACTGAACTGAACTGAAACTGTAACTGGGCATCTAGTGGTCATAAAGACCCTAGCTTAAAGCCAATCATGTGCACACTTCATGGGATCATTAAGGCCTGTTAAGGTCTCCCTCAGAACCACGGGGGATTATTAAGGCCCGCCACGGCCTCCCTTAATGGTGAACTAACTATTTCTCATACATACCTCGGACGTGGTACTGAAATTAAAGACGATGTATAACCAGTACGTGACCCCCACTTGGTAAACTGCTACTGCTATGCAAGTGTTGGATGATGGAAGCTGTCGAAGGCTCGTCTCTCCTTAAGCTACATAAATTATTGAGCAGAAGGTACTAAATACTAAGCTCAAACTGAAAAACTTGATTCTTATTATTATCTGATCTTACTAGGTTCTCTCACTCGATTATAAAATCATTTAATCTGGATTTAGAGGATTTGAGCTATTCTGGAATGATTTGTTGACTTTGAGGCATTCTAGAGTTCTCTAAAATATTTTCTAAGTCTGGTCTGCTTAACTGATTTATTTGATCCAACTTATCTAACTGATATAATTTTATCTGAACTAGCTTATTCTGATCTGACTTATCTGACTAAGTTTGGAAAAATATTGAATCTCAGTTTACGCTCAAAACGATATTCTGAACTGATTTTCTTGAATCGTCCCGACTATCTAGACTGATTCGACTGATCTGGACCGGCGGCTCGATCTGAGCCGACCGGTTGCTCGTCTGACTGGGTGCAACTCAGTTTAACTGTGGTCCGGGTACATACGCACGAACACGACATCAGCCAACACACAACTTTTCTACTCGGATCTAGTTCTCTACTCAACCGACTATCTATCTCGATTTAAGCCGAAACTCAAACCCTAAGTTCAACGTGATTTCTATAGATTTTAGGCCCAACAACTGCAGCTAAATTCTCAATTGGGTCATATCTAGCAATTTTCACAAAAAGCAGCTAAAGCCCCAAATTTTTAGGCATACCAAACAGTCTCCAAACATTACGAAATTTCAAATATATCACATTTAGCATTTATAAGATTTTTCTATAAAATTTCATCGCATTTCGAGGCCTTTAGCATTTTTATCAAAATCGAGCATTTCGACTACATATTAAACAAATTCGGTTAAAATAGTAAACGAGCACCAAAATTCACGAAACTTAAAACATATCCTCCTCAATATGTATAAAGTCCAATGTCAAAATATCAAGTCTCAAGTCAACACTTATCACATTGAACTCAAAATTACTACGACCGATCAAATTGTTCGAACCACTCGAATGCTAGTCAAACGGACCCTAAAATTTAATCTAATTACATCTTAAGCCACAAGTCAATGGGACGAATTTAATCATATTTATTACGATATTTTATCACGACTATATAAAAAAAATCCCAAAAAATTGCTTCAAGCTTCAAATGTCCCGATTTACCCAATTTCACTTATATCAACATCTCACATCATCTTATATCGTTTTAAATGTCAATTCTAAACCATCGGAGTTGGGTTTAAGCTATTTTACCTCAAATCGTTCGAATCGGGGAGATCGGAAATAGATCGGCTAATGAAATTGGTCGAGAAGCAAGATCTGGTCGGATCTAGTGTTGTGGACCATGGATCAGCTCAACTAAGCTAAAAAAGGTATTTTCCTGGGCAAACACGCGCGCGTGGAGGGTGCTCTGTGCAGCTGGGCTCGGATCTTGGAGCGATGGCCACGGATCTTGCCGGAAAATTGAACTGAGGGGCTGCTGGCTGTGGAAGGCTACTGGTCTCCGTGCTACAGTAATGCTGGGAAGCTGCGGGACGCTGGAATGAAATCTATAAACTCACTGTGAGAAGCTCGCCAGAAATGGTGGCCTTTTTTCGGCGTGAACTCGCCTGGACGACGCGGATGAGAGCTGCTGACGGGGTGTCGTTGGAGCTGTGAGGAGGTGGCGGCGAGCTGGTGGTCGCGGGCTGAGGAGCGACTGAGAGGGCGTGGCTGCTAGTCGCCGGCGTTGGATGGTGGTGGCGAGCTCGGGGAAGATGACGATGGCGGCGTGGAGGCGTTGAAACTGCTGACCGTTGAAAGGTTCTGGTCTCGCCGGAGAAGACGAAGGTGGTGGTGGCTGTGGTTGAGCTCACATGGAGATGTGAGCTGGGGCTGCAATTTTTCCGGTGGAGCTGAGGCGGATGCGAGCTCGGGGTTGAGCTGGTGGCGTGCTCGTTGGCAGTGGGCTCGCCGGAGCTGGTGACTCACCGGAAAGTTTCTAGGGGTGGCCGGATCTAAGCTCAAACCATGGATGGTTGGATCTTGAAGCTAGGCTATGGAGGTGTTCGTTAGCTAGATCTTGAAATGAAGCTTAAGTGTGGGTGTAGGAGAAGATGAATAGTATTGAGGGGGCTAGGGTTTCTTGTTTGGGGTGTGTAGGAGGAATGAGGGTGTTGGGGTATTTATACCCCATCACAAGATTAGGGTTTGCCTTGCATCTTGGACTTTTAGCTTGGGCTTTGACTTAAAATCGGGTTAGAAATATTAATTGACTTGGGCCAAAGATAATATTGGGCTTGGTATTAAAATACTACGAGGGCTCGATATTTAAAATATCGTTTGGTCTTGGAAATTAATTCGACTACTCGAATTAAAAGGGACCGACTAATTAAAATAAATTCTCGACTTCTCTACTATCCGATAAAAATAATTTACCAAAGCTTAAACTTAGGGTTTTATATCTCGCTTCCGAAATAGTAATTCGGACGTTCTTCTTATGGCTTAGACTTGTAAATAAATTATGCGATTAATACTAATATTTCTTGGCATAATTAAAATATTACTAATTCTGATAAATAAAGTTGAGTTACTAATATAATTTGGGTCGGGGCTTACAATCTATCCACCTTAAAACATTTTTGTCCCCAGAAATGACAAAAGTAAAACCTAAGTCCATCTCGACTATAAACTAGAAACCGAAAATACAAAGTACAAAAGTACTAACTAGAACTGAAAATCTGGATGTCTAGCTTGAAGTTGGTCTTCTTCTTACTAGTGATCTTGGCTTTGCTATGGCAACTCCGGCTTCAAGCCCCCAAGTAAATCCGGACTAGTGACTCTTATTTCAAGTCTCCATACTTTACTCGGCTTTTGAGTATTATACACCGTTAACCCAAGTTCGAGAACTGAGAGTCTCTATCTGGATACTGTATAGTTCTGCTCTAGTCATAAACCGGTCTCACTGGTACTGATTTGCCATGGCGGTTTGCCAAAATTCACTACATGCCTTAGATAAAATCCAAGACAAAACTTTGAGAAACTATACTTAGGAACCTCAGAAGAAGCTCATCTATTCTCTTAGCGGTATCGCCTTAAATATGGCGACACTCCTTGACTTAGAGAGGCCTACTCCCGGCTCTCTGACTAGCGTACCCTTCGCCACAAGGTGGTCGTAGGTACTACCTCACGTGTCAACTCTGATCAACGTGAGTCTCATCTAAGTTTTCCACGTGTTCGAGCTTGAGCACCACTTCTCAACTCGAGGCATGGAGAAATCACTAAACATTTCCCGAATATTTCGGCGGCAAGCCCCAAACGTTAGACTTAGCTTACCATTTCAGCTACAAGCTGGAAAATGGCTGGGGTAACTAAATTGTTGTTTCTTTTCGGCTGTGACCCTCATGTCACTTTATCGTACTCACTGATCTGAAAGTCTTTCTGTGGCTGGCCTGTATGCAACTTTCGTGGCTTTAGGGTTGTATAAATCTTTATGTGGATCACTAATTTCTACTCCCTTGTCTGTCGGTCTACTATTGACCGGAAAACATTCTCTCGCTATCTCTTTCTTGTATGTCAGCGATCCAAACTCGTGTCCATACTAAATTGTATGGTGTCATGTCTATCCTATTCTATTAACTGCTTTAGTGGAAAATTGTTCTTCTAACGGGTATGTCATTCAGAACTCAAGCCTTTAAGTGTTTTGATCATCTTTCCTGATAATCCATCGATCTATAAAATCGATGAGGACAACTAACAACTGTGGCTCGACTCATCGTGACTCGGCTACCGACGATGCGGCACATTGCGTGCGGTATGCCACATGCGGTTTACCCACTACCCATGGCCCACAGACGCGGAATACCTGCATGCGGTACCTGCGTGCGATGTACTTGCAGTGTCAGAGTCGCCTGCAATCACAAACACGGTCGCAATCAGGTCTTACGCTAGTAGCCTTATTGTACTCCGACGTACGACTTTGAATGATGCCACGGCCACTGACGCAGGGGCGTGCTTGGGCCACGGCTAACAGAATCGGCACGTTGTGTTGTAGCACAAATTGTTATTTTTACCGAGTATCAAATCGAAAGATTCGTTCCCCGGGCCGATCTCAAGAGGAAGGCGGTTCAGAATTCAGCTTTGGTATCGATCACACATAAAAAGAAAATAAATCCTGAACACTCTAATCAGATAAGTGTTGGATGAATTATCAGCTAAGAAATAAAAACAAAGCAAAAATATAAATCTACCTAAGAATATGAACGCAACAAAGATGAGAAGCTAGAGAATCAGGGACAATTAACTCAAGTTCTATTTGCACACCGAGACATTAATCATTCTATTCTAGATTGACGCTCTCGCTTAAACATCTAGCGGCTCGCTCCCAATAACTCTTCATAACAAGGAATTGAGCATAGAGGAACAAACTCGAGCATACATCACAGGCCAATTATCCCAATCCCAATAACTTTTCGTAACAAGGGACGGGTCATCAAAAAGCACGTATTTCAATCCAAAACCTATAGACTATTCAATTACGAAATCATCTACCTCATCCGAATCTAAGTCTACGACTTCTCCCCTTTCGGTTCTAAAAGTCGCTAATTAAATTAGAAGAGAATTAATCGACTAATCATATAGAATCAACAAATCCCTAACTCGACTAATCAACATTCAATTGTTTCCATTTGCAAGATCGAAGTGTCACTCTTCGATTATATCAATCAATCAAACAAGATTTCATCAATGCCGAATTTATACAACTCACATAAGCATGAACGAATCAAGCCCGACAAATACACGTTGAACAAGAATAATCATCCCCTATCCCTAGCAACCAGAATTAGCTACATATATTGAATTCAACACAATCAAGCATCTCACCTTAAATAATCATTCACATGAATTAAACAAGATGAAGAATAATTACAATCAATTCAATCCAAGATTTGAATCCAAATTACAAAGCTTAATCCTTGAAAACTAATAAGGGAAGAAGAAAATTGGAGAAGAAAGATGAAAATAAAGGGAAAAATGAAGAAGAAGAAAAGGGGAGGAGAAAAGAGTTTTTGATCATGCTTTCCCGACCTAGTTCGTCCCCAAGAGAGGGAGAATGAATGTCCCAATCATTTACGAAATCCACTTTTAAAAACCTGTTTTCGCGACCTCCGCGGCCGCGACGAAGAAAGCCTCCGCAGCCTCGACTTGCTCCGAGGCCATGGGATTTCATTTGCTGAAGTTTGGGACCTGACATCTTTTTGTTTGCCGCAGCCGCGGTGAAGAGAAGGTGAGGGTCGCGCCCGCGGTGATGAAATCTGGTGCACACAACTTTACGTTTTGGCCTCGTTTGAACTCGTCCAAACTCGAAACTGAGTGTCGTTTCGCTAACGAACCCCTCTATTCAATTATGCTTTCCCATCAAATATATTCCTGTAATTCTAATCTCCCAAAGCTTATGACCTTCACACCAAAAATGTGTTTCATGCGACTTCGCGTTTTGGGCTCGTTTGAGCTCGTCCAACCTCGAAATTGAGTTCCGCTTCTTCCTATATGTCGCCAAAGAACTCTTCTATTTACTTATACTTACCCAACTGACTTTTTCTCAGAATATCATCTTCCCGAGACTTCCGACGTACACACCAAAAATAAAAGAAAACCGGAGAAAAAAAGAAAAACACAAGAAAAGACTAACTGAAGGAAATCACAAAACAAAACACAAAGCACACTAAAAGCGAAAAAAAGACCTAAAATGGGGGCAAAAGAAGGGTAAAACAAACACGAAAAAAAACAACAAAAATGGGACAAACACGTTGATTGGTAGGTTTGACAAACACACGGGCGTTGGGCAGAGCGCAGGGGCGCGGCTCGGTCGGACTCGGTGCACGAGCACGCACTCGGTGGCTCCGCCCCAATGATAGGGCAAAAGTGGAACAAGAGCACGGAACATCGGTATGCGCTCCAGATACGTGCTAATGCATGCAGGTTGTGCTCGAATCTAGTTGTTTCTTGGTACACATCTACTGTCTTATTGCTTTAATGGGTAAACTTTACCTATGTGTACTAAAATCTTACTATTAAGGATTCTCTGTTCTCTATTCCTTACACTGTCTCAGCTTAATACTGGAATATTGTTCTCTGTTGTTGAGGAATCTTTTACCTTGCTCGTTGGGTAACTCTCTCGAGTTATCTTCTTACTACTTGTCTGATCCTTCATCTTTCTCAAATCCTAATCTAAAACTAGCGATGTCGAAACACACCAATAATTAGAGGTGATGAAATCACCTCAACTTTCACATGTTTTCTGATCTTGAGGCATCGGGTCCCTCGACCTCTGGTGGAGGGTATCCGAGCTTCAAGTAGATCTTGGAACTTGTATTTTTCCCACATGGGGTCAACATTTTTTCGTCTCTCATAGCTTCTTGACGTCTCATTGGTTTGGCGCTTCTAACACTGGTCCTATTCTGGCACCTGGTCAATTGACTTCCACCTGTCGGTCAGGTGGTCTTCCCGGTAACATTTTTTAGAATATGTTCACATGAGTGCAAACAACGGTTAACTCTCCGGACACTGATAGTGACATGTTCTCTTATCACGACTTCTAAAATTTTCCCTATTGGCATATGAACGCATAATTTATAAGTCTTCGTCTTCCAAAACTGACTATCTTCAATTTTCCCCTTGCGATCTTCCACTCGACTTTTGTTGGATCTTCTTTTAGCTGCTATGGTCTATCGTCTGAGCATTCTTTTACTACTGGAATCATTATAGGGTGATGGTTTCCTTTTGAGACGACGAGTAAGTCGTCGTGATGTCAAATCATGATTTGACGTATGATCCTTGCTCTTGTTTCTCTTAAACTCGATCTTCTCCTTCTTTGACTAATATAGATTACCTCATACGGGAACATGTCTACTATGGTTCAGCTTCAAGCCTTCATGGTTCTTCCTGGACTTGTGGCTTTTATTTCAAGCCTCCGTGACTTACCCGGGCGTACGACTCTTATATACTGAAACCCTCGATACTTATACTTGCTTAAAGGTATCTTGCCAGTTTTAAGTGAGGCAATCTTTAGAGTTAGAACTTAACTCAAGTGTACATAGTTCAGAAAATGAAAAGTCCACTGTCTTGCCTATGTACTGACATCTTCGACTTATTCTTCTTTTAACATTTATAACACTGATCGTCAAGAAATATCGAGAGGTCTCTCTCTCTCTCTCTCTCTCTCTCTCTCTCTCTCTCTTCTTTTGTTGTCAAAGTGGCTCGTCGCATGATCTCCGTTATAACTGTGCGTACAACGATCACGCTTGTCCATAATGTCTGTTATCTAACCTTCGAAAATGCTTATTTATAGCTACAATTTGCGTTTCGCAGCCATGGTTGGCCACTGGAATCCAAATATCGCTCTTAAAGCCGTTCTGAAAAATGATACTTTCTTCTCCTCGGGGTCTACGAGGAGACAAACAAACGCACTCTTATGAGCGAAGTCGTGCTCGTACTCCTCTACCGAGCAGGCCCCTTGCTGAAGGGCATACAAATCTCGTTCCATTATCTCGCAAAAATGGTGTGGTAAAACTTAACTTCCAGAATCTACTTGAGCCACTCTCATGTCAGCTCATAATGCTCCTCCTTCCCCAAACGCCAGTAGTCGTTCCACCAAGGAATTGGACTACGACTACGGCATGTTTCCGCTGTGCGGGTGAGTTCGGAGTTCCGCGAGGCAGCTTTCTGGATAGCCAATAACTATTGAACTAACACCGCTTAGCCGATTAAAAAATAGCTATACTATACTTAGCAAATTTTAACAAATTGCCGAAAACACCTAGCTTGGCTAAAGTTCCGGTTTATACTTAACTCTTCTATGTTCTGGCTACAGTTCTAATTTAGTCTAGAGTTGGACTTATCTAAACTTACTATAGTTCTGTCTATAGTTCTCTTTAGTCTCTTGCTATATTCTCATGCACTTGCAGAAATTAAAACTTAGGTGACTTGCCTCGGAGTCGGCGCGGCTGAGCGTGGCATGGTCATGCTTTTCTAAACTCTTTAAGTATACAGAACCACTAAGTTGCTCTGATACCAACTGTAACACCCCGCCTACTTATTCTAGAAATAATAAAATCATAGTAAAATTTTTGCTTTTTATTTTCGAAAAATTCTAACTTTATTTTCAAAAATACTTATGCTGACTCGCAGGATGCTACTAACTGATCTCTTTCTCATGTAGATGTAAATAAATACATGCAACCTAATCAAATACGTTACATAAAGGTAACACGGCGATAGAAGAATTATACATGCATACGTCCGAAGTCTCATGTAATAACATGCAGTTCTGAAAATGCGGAAGGTCTCATACTGAATGCACGCATAATAGTAATAATACAGGTTCATATGAATGACATGTAAAATGCGTTACAAAAAGACTGCTCATGACCACGCGCCACTGATGCTCACGCGCCACGCGCCACGCGCTGCTCCGTCACCTGAAAAACGTAATGAGGGAGTGAGCAAACCACAATGCTCCGCAAAGACCAGTATTGAATTAAGCAACATCATTAATAACAATATCTTGACTTTAAGTATATAAGTATTGTACTGAACTGAACTGAAACTGTAACTGGGCATCTAGTGGTCATAAAGACCCTGGGCTTAAAGTCAATCATGTGCACACTCCGGGGGATCATTAAGGCCTCCCTCAGAACCACGGTGGATCATTAAGGCCCGCCACGGCCTCCCTCAATGGTAAACTAACTATTTCTCATACATACCTCGGACATGGTACTGAAATTAAAGACGATGTCTAACCAGTACGTGACCCTTACATGGTAAACTGCTACTACTATGCAAGTGCTAGATGATGGCAGCTGGCGGAGGCTCATCCCTCCTTAAGCTACATAAATTATTGAGCAGAAGGTACTAAGTACTAAGCTTAAACTGAAAAACTTGATTCTTATTATTATCTGATCTTACTAGGTTCTCTCGCTCGATTATAAAATCATTTAATCTGGATTTAGAGAATTTGAGCTATTATGGAAAGATTTGTTGACTTTGAAGCATTCTAAAGTTCTCTAAAATATTTTCTAAGTCTGGTCTACTCAACTGATTTATCTGATCTAGCTATCTGATTGATCTGATTTCAATAGAACTAGCTTATTCTGATCTAACTTATCTGACTGAGTTCGAAAAAATACTGAATCTCGGTTCACGCTCAAATCGGTATTCTGACCTGATTTTCTCGATCGTCCAGACTATCCAGACTGATTCGTCTGATCTGGACCAGCGGATCCGAGCCGACCGGTTGCTCGTCTGACTGTGTGCAACTCAGTTTAACCATGGTCCGGGTACATACGCACGGATACGGCATCAGCCAACGCACAACTTTTCTACTCGGGTATAGTTCTCTACTCAACCGGCTATCTATCTCGATTTAAGCCGAAACTCAAACCCTAAGTTCAACGTGATTTCTAGAGATTTTGAGCCCAACAACTTCAGCTAAATTCTCAACCGATTCATATCTAGCTTGATGCAATCCAGGCTATTCATTTGCCTGAATTTTCTCACAAGGAGGACTCTTGCTCCCTCCTCCTGTACTTCTTTCCTGGAAGATTAAGAGTCCCACCTGAAGGGAGAGGAGGGCTTGTGAGTTTCGACTAAAAGGAGAGGAGAGAAGATGCTTAAATGAAAGGAGAGGAGAGGTGAATCAATTGCTGTAGATTATCTCATTCAATTGCAGGCTATTCCTTTCACACCGCTGGAAAACTCAACAGGTTTTGCATAGCTTACCAAGCCCTTTCGATGTTCTTAGTTGATGATTTTCACAAAAAAACAGCTAAAGCCCCAAATTTTTAGGCATACCAAACAGTCTGCAAACATTATGAAATTTGAAATATATCACATTTAGCATTGATAAGATTTTTCCATAAAATTTCATCGCATTTCGAGGCCTTTAGCATTTTTATCACATTAGCAAATATATCACATTAAGCTATTTTACCTCAAATCATCCATAATCGGGTAGATCGGAAATAGATCGGCTAAAGAAATGGGTCGAGAAGCAAGATCGGGTCGGATCTAGTGTTGTGGACCACAGATCCGCTCAACTAAGCCGAAAAAAGGTGTTGTCCCGGGCTAGCTCGCGCGCGTGGAAGGTGCTCGTTGCAGCTGGGCTCGAATCTTAGAGCGTTGGCCACAGATCTAGCCAGAAAATCGAACTGAGGGGTTGCTGGCCATGGAAGGCTACTGGTCTCCGTGCTACAGTAACGCCAGGAAGCTGCGGGACGCTGAAATGAAAGCTGCGAACTCGCTGTGAGAAGCTCGCCGGAATTGATGTCCTTTTTTCGATGTGAACTCGTCTGGACGACGCGGAGGAGAGCTGGTGACGGAGTGTTGTCAGAGTTGCGAGGAGGTGGCGGCGAGCTGGTAGTCGCGGGTTGAGGAGCGACTGAGAGGGCGTGGCTGCGAGTCGTCGGCATTGGATGGTGGTGGCGAGCTCGGGGAAGATGACGAAGGCGGCGTGGAGGCATTGAAACTGCTCACCAGCGGAAGGATCTGGTCTCGCCGGAGAAGACGAAGGTGGTGGTGGTTGTGGTTAAGCTCACATGGAGACGTGAGTTGGGGCTGCAGTTTTTCCTACAGAGCTGAGATGGATGCAAGCTTGGGGCAGAGCTGGTGGCGTGCTCGCCGACAGTGGGCTCACCGGAGCTAGTGACTCGCCTGAAAGTTTCTAGGGGTGGCCGGATCTAAGCTCAAACCATGGATGGTTGGATCTTGAAGCTTGGCTATGGAGGTGTTTGTTAGCTAGATCTTGAAATAAAGCTTAAGTGTGAGTGTAGGAGAAGATGAATATTGTTGAGGGGGCTATGGTTTCTTGTTTGGGGTGTGTAGGAGGAATGAGGGTGTTGGGGTATTTATACCCCCAACACAAGAGTAGGTTTTGCCTTGCATCTTGGACTTTTATCTTGTGCTTTGACTTAAAATCGGGCTAGAAATATTAATCGACTTGGGCCGAAGATAATATTGGGCTTGGTATTAGAATACTACGAGGGCTCGATATTTAAAATATCGTTTGGTCTTGGAAATTAATTCAACTACTCCAATTAAAAATGGGCCGACTAATTAAAATAAATTCTCAACTTCTCTACTATATGATAAAAATAATTTATTAAAGCTTAAACTTAGGGTTTTATATCTCGCTTCCAAAATAGTAATTCGGCGTTCTTCTTATAGCTTAGACTTGAAAATAAATTATGCGATTAATACTAATAATTCTCGGCATAATTAAAATATTACTAATTCTGATAAATTAAGTTGAGCTATTAATATAATTTGGGTCGAGGCTTACACGTTTAGTCGAATCGACCTCAAATTTTCTTTTATTCTTTTAAAGCAAAGAACCAAAAGGAGGACTCTACCACTAGAGCCAGAATGAGGGTAAATTTTGTCCGACATCTCTTCCAACATTCTTAAATATAAGCGGAAATTCTTTTATGGTCGACTTGTTACTCTATTCCCCTAAGAATCAACCCATTAGCGCGATACCCTTCTCTTCAAAAACCAGAACCCTGATAGAAACCCCGAGTTCGATCTTCGCATAATATCTTGGAATAAAAATAAGGTCACCTCCAAAACCTTCCAGTGTAGCAAGAGGATTCTATTTCATTGTTGCCTGCTCACAATGCGATCTCAGCCTCCCCCAACCGAAAAGAAACTTCGGCCTCTCCAAATGTTTGATAAGGACGAGTCTGGTAAACTCGACCTCAAAACTCAGGTTACTACTATCGTTATTGTTGTAATTAATGTGAGTGACTTCCTTTCTCACTTTGCAGAGAGCTTCATGTCTAAACCGACCTCCTCATCTGGCAAAAGGACTGCTCCCTCAAGAAGATGACTTCTCTCAAGGGCCAAGAGAAGAAGGCCCAAAATTCCTCCACCCAAAACCAAACAATCAAAACTCGTTTCTTCTCCCTCTAAATCCACGAAACAATAGGTCGATAAGCGGGTCGATCAATTCGGGGAAAAGGGCGTAGACCCTATCTCATAAAGAAATGCCTCAATCTCAAGCTGGTCGACTCTGGCAACAAAAGGCCCCACACCGAGGCCAGGGATAATGAGGCCCTTCTGTCCTACTCGCTCACCGCCGAAGGGGGTAAGGAGATGACCTTTTACTTAATGCAAACCCTTCCCATTAAGGACACCTACCGATGGGGTGTCGACCGCAACGCGCAGTGCGAATATGTCGCACAAGCACTGACCCAAGTGAATGGTTGTCTCGTTTCTGATTACCGCCTTCATTTTTCTTGTAGACTCATGCCTCAATGATGCCCCTGCTCGATGAGACCTTGGACAGCTCTGGTCAACCTATCTCTGAGATTTAGAAAGAGAACTGACTGCTGCAGAAAGAGGTCCGATAGCTGACCAAGGTGATGCATGAGCTATCCCAACAGCTCAAACTAAATGACCTCTGCCATAAAGGCGAGCTTAAGGCAAAGGAGCGGGAGCTCGAGCACAAAACTGATCGACGTAAATAAAAAGTGAAGCAGGCAGTGGAAAAGGCTTCATAAATGTTCTGGTCGACTCACATCAACCAAAATTTTTTAAACGAATACCATGAGCAAGTGCTCGATGACTATCACAAGTCCACGATGTTCCTCAAGACAGCCTCGACCATTGTTATAGACTACTACGCCATCAGCGTCGATGAGGTTGGAAAGAACTTGCTCCCATTTCAACAATGGTCTCGATCGCGTAGCCATCTAGGATGCTCTACTGAGGTTCTGGTTGACTTCGAGGGCAATGCCACCCTTCTACCCGAGCATTTGTTGGTGGATGGAAACTTTGGCACGAACTCTTAGCTAGTCCTCGATGTAGAAAAAAGCCTTTCACCTCCCCAAGCTGGGTGAAGCTTCTATTGTCCGGCTAACAATAGCCGTTGTAGGCTCAATCGCTGGGGGGTTGACGTTGGAACCTAGAGCTAGGATGTCGCGCCACCCCATTCTTCTGAGCCCCCAATCTTGCCGCTGAGCCGAGCTTCGAAACTGCTCCAGACTCGCACACCAATGCCAAAAAGGCACTAGATATGCCAAAGTAGTCTTTTAATTTATTGTTGTAACTTTTACTTTTGCAAGTTTTTGTAAGAATCGATCATATAACGCCTTTACCATTTCAATGCAATGCTTGATTTACTTCCCATATTTGTGTGTTTTAATGATCGACATACACTGAGGCTTATTAACCGCAAAGTACTTGCCACATAAAATACACCAAATGAATTGTCCATTTTAATCGACCTTGAATCCGAAAATATTTTAAGAACGTGCCCAGTAAACCACCAACTATCGACCTTGAATTCGAAAATATTTCAAGAATATACCCATTAAACCACCATTTAATTGACCTACCACCGAGGTATTAAAATGATTGAAAACAACGCCCATCGAATTACCATTTTCATCGACCCATCACTAAGATCTTCCAATATTGATTCCACCATAACATTAAGTAACAAATATTGCACCAAGTAAATTTTACAAGTTTAATCGACCTTTTCACTGTGGTCTTGTAATGTGAATTCCATCGTAATTTTAATGGAAATTTTTTCCCGTAGCTTAACGTTTCATCAACCTGCCACTTAAGTCTTCACGGTTGGATCCATATTTGAATTTTTTTCTTGAATTTGGTTCGTGCATGATGCCTTGACTTGAACTTTCCTTCTTTTTAGATGTTGATCCCTCTTTAATGCGTTAAATAGGCATTGGTCCCTCCATTTCTCGTTCTTCCATGAACCACCTCTTGGATCGATCACACAACCTAATGGCCTAAATCATAGTGTGTTCTGCCTTGAACACTTGCCCAACCCCACTCTGGGGTCATTCAAACAAACGACCACCCAGCTTGAAAACCTTAGTCATGGTGGATTATGTCTTGAACACTTGCCCAACCTGAGCTAGATCTTTCGGACAAGCAACCACTCATCTCGAAAGCCTTAGTCATGGTAAATTTTGTCTTGAACACTTGCCCAACCCCCTTCTGGGGTCGTTCGAACATGCAATCATCCAGCCTGAAGACCTTAATCAGGATAGATTTATCTTGAACACTTGTCCAACCCTTCTATGGGTCGTTCAAACTGTTAGTGTTATATACTGAAAGCTTGACTTTGGATGGTATTACACTTTTACCCTTTATGATTCATGTTAGATTAAACAAGTTCTATGTTCTGTTGTTTTACACATAGATAGAATGGGTCGTCATCAAGCGAACCGAAGATCATTCTATCAGTCTCTTGCCAAGCAAGAATCGTGGTTCATAACCTAGATGGAAATGAACACCCCATCCGAACGGTTGTAGTGTCAATGGTACAGTTTGTCTTGACTGGTTAGTTGCACTAGTACATTTATGTATTGAACATGATACCAGAGAGAAGAAGTTCATTTTATACTGATCATCGTAAACGAGCTAGGCCTCGGTTAATTACTGCATTCTCTTAACCCTTAAGATATTAAATAGACATATATATGCAGTGTATATTATTATGATTCACATGGGTGAGGTTCAGTTCGCTGAATTAATACTTCTGTTGTCTTGGGTAATATTATTGTATATATGATGTGCTATTAGGATATTTACGGTCACCATGTATGTTTAGTTTGATGATGTCCCTGAAATGAGTTCATGAAGGATTATTATGCTAAACCTTGCAGGTGGATTAATTTTTGGCATAGTAATAATGTGATTACGAGCGCTAGCTTCGGTGAAATGATAATATAATAACTAATTTTTGATAATCAGTAATCGAATTACTTAATGGACATTGTATCTTAAACATGGGGAGGTAATTCGGGTAATTATTATTGGAGTCTCAATTCTAAATTGGGTTAGGAAAAGAGACTGCAATAATATTATGTTAGTGGCGCGTAATATTATTTAATTAATTTGAGGAGTGAGCTAGGCCCACAGTTAGTTCAATTAATTAAGAAGCCATTTTCCTAAACTCCTAAGGGTCCATACTGTAGCTTTATATATACATCATTAGGTTTATGGAAAAGAAAAGAAGAGATCCGAATTCTCCTACGTGTGCAATACATAGGCACGCGTCTCTCTCTTTCTCTCTCTCAAGTTTCTGTTCGAGCTTTATCTTCATCTTGTTGCTCTATCGATACAAGTTGAAGAGGTGTTTGAGATATACAGTAGAAAATCCTGAGATAACTGATACATATATTCAACAATCCCAGAGATCAATCAGAGCAGACGGACCACGACCCGAAGGTCGTGACCGTCGACCCCGAGCAACTGGACCACCACCTTCGTGAACCGGAGCTCCACCTCGCGATGATCCATCCCAACCGACGATCCCGCGCGACCCATCAGTGACCCGACGTCGAGCCCGACTCGACCTGTTCGTGATCTCGACTTCATTGTGTGTTGTTCCCGGTCAACCCAAATCCGTCAAATTCAGAAAATTTTAAGTTGTTGGTTTCCTACGTCAAACATTTAGATCCATTGCGCATACATTTACGTTTGCTATTGAATTCGGAACTTGAAAATAACGAGATCATCATAGATCCCAACACAAACAAATGACCACCCAGTCTGAAGGCCATAATGATGATGGATTTGTCTTGAAAACTTGTCTAACCCTCATTTGGGGTCATTCCGACAAGCGACTATCCAGCCCGATGGACTTAATCATAATGGATTTTCTTTTGACCTCGCATTGAATTGACCACCCAACTCGAAAACCTTGATTAGGTGGATTTTGGCAAACCAGATGGTGACCTACCACTGAGGTCACATGTAAACACACTAAACATAATAATATACAACAACATCGCACATTTCCATTAATTTCAACACATGTATAATGAATACATCAATCATAAAAAAAGAAAAAATATATGCATAAAATATCTCTTCAGACTTTAAATGTTCCATGACCTGGGCAAAGGTCTCCCATCGACGTCCTTTAATGAGTATGCACCTCCGGAGTGAACCTTCTCGACCAGATACGACCCCTCCCAGTTGGACTTGAGCTTGCCCACGTATTTTAAGACGTCAATCCTATTCCATACCAAGTCGCTTTGATCTTCTTATCATGTGCAACTCTCATCCTTTATTTATAGGTCACCACCCTGGTTTGACGCTGCTTCTTTAACACCTCAGTCGTATCAAGGGCTGCTCTAAGTAGCTCTTCATTTTGTTCTTAATTGTATGTGGTCAGTCTTTGGGACTCCAGCTTGATCTTAACGAGTAATAATGCCTCTTTGCCATATGCCAAACTAAACAGAGTCTCATTGGCTGTTGTTGACCTCGGGGTAGTTCTATGTGCCCAAAGCACAAAAGTAAGCTCATCGACCCACGCTCACGAAGCCTTCTCCAACCTGGTTTATAGCTCGCTTAGAATGATTTTGTTCGTGACCTCGACATGCCCGTTGGCATGTGGATGAACTATTGAAACCAAATGTTGCTCAATCTTCATATCCTTGCATCAAGCTCGAATCTGTTTGCCATTGAACTGAGTTCCATGATCTGAAATCAGCACCTCAGGTACACCAAACCTACAACATTTGTTATGCAAAAAATGGATAACGTTTTCCTCTATAATCTTGGCCAATGGCTCGATCTCGACCCACTTCATAAAAAGTACACAATGACGATCAAGAATTTTCTCTGGCACGACCCTCGCGGCATGGGCCCAACCAGACCGATACCCCACTGTGCAAATGGAATTAGTGCGCTTATTGTGGTCATTATCTCCACCGGATGATGGATACGTGGTCCGTGTTTTTCACATTGTAAGCATTTTGTCACCATTGTTACCGTACTCTCCCTCATAATCGGCCAGACGTATCCGACTTGTAAGATTTTGGCCACTAATGCTTAAACCGTGCTGTGGTCGCTGCAACATCCTTCGGGAACCTCCTTAAGAACATATCGACCTACCTCTTTTGTTACACACCTCAGATGTGGTCCAGAATACGACCTCTTTTAAAGAATTCCTCCTTGCTTGAAAAATCTTTTGACATACTTTAAGTTTCCCTCTTTCAGTTCCCGTAAAATAGGAGCTCTCCATTCCTCAACCTCTATGATCTCCACTACTTTGACAGCACTCTTCTCCATATGTAGTAGATTAACACTTCTACTCTTGCAATCGACTAGGTTCTTAGCTATCTTCAATAACAAATTAGCCCGACCATTTTCTTCTCTTGGTATCTGAATCAGCTCGAATGAGCTAAATTCCTATGCAAAGTTTGACATCATCCATATATTTCTACAGTCGATCCTTCTTCACCTTGAAACCTCCTTGCAACTAACCGACCACTAGTTGTGAATCAGAATGGATTTTCACCTCTCTAGCTCCTCCTTCCAGCGCCAACTGCCATCCCTTCAACAACCTCGTACTTGTCTTCATCATTTGGCACTTTAAAGCCCAATTTCGATGTGAATTCCAAATTATCCTCCTTTGGTAAAATCAGCACGACCCTAAGCCTGCTCTTTCCTAAGAGACCAAATCCATCCACAAAGATCTGTCATCTTTCTGTTGTTTCGACCTCCATATCTGTTTCCTCATAAATAAATTCTGATAGAACCTCGGTCTTAATCGCCTTTTGAGGTTCATAGACTAGATAATAGTTGGGTTCTATTAGGAACGTTGTCAATGTGCACATTCAAACCTATTGAATAATAAATCCTAACGCAGTGAAATCTATAATTAGGATTAGGACTTACGATTTAAAATTTTTGCCGACTCTGAGACGTTTCTGATTTTCGTTGATGGTGATCTTTTGAACACCAACGTCCAATGGGTAGCTGGACTTGGCCTTTCTGGATTCTAATCGAGTCTTCATGGTGCTCCGGTTGCTCGTCGGGCTTGTTGGATCGTCTTGGACCTACGGTAGATTAATCGGACCATTCAGACTGCTCAGAAACCGCCTTGGACACGAACCAGAGCTTATGGACCAAGTTGGACCAGTTAGAAGCGAGTTGGATGCGTCTGGGCCGGTCTGAACCATGCTGGGAGGCTGCTGGACCGATCTGGAGATTCCTGGACCGGTTGGAGCGCATCTGGGCTGGAACCTTGCTCGTTGGGCCGCGCTGGAGCAAGTTGGGCCGCGGACCGCTCGCTGATGGGCCGTTAGACACGCTAGGAGGCTGGGCCAAGAGGACGCGGGCCGTTGCGGGCTTCTCGCAGGCTCCAAGCTGTGACGCGCGCAGGCTTTTCGTGAGCTGAAATCGGGCCGCACAGCCCGCGCACTTAATCAGAAAAAATACTGTTACTTACGGAAGGAAATGGGATCGAACCTGCGACCTCGCGCACGAGATAGCGCCTAGAAGACCACTGCGCTACACGCTCAGTTGCAGCTATTGGACCTGGGCGCATGTTGAAGAACCTACGGGCCTGGGCGCGACTGGTAGTGCTCGGAAAAATTCCGGCGAGTTGCTGGTTGTCGTCCGAGCTTCGGCCAGTCGCCGGAAAATAATGGGATCGCCGGGAAAATTATATATTTGTTGGTGGTATAGAACAAACGAGTGGTGATAAGGGAAAAGACGAACCGGATGCATCCGGGATCGGGCCGCTGTCGAACGGATGGGAGAGAATAAGCGAGATCTGATTTAATCATTGCCCAAAGCCAGCCGTACGGCGCGCATTAAATGTAAAGATATACAAAAATCCCCTATCCGACAGCGAGGGAAAAATGGGGATGCGTGGCACGATCAGGACGGATCTCTGGTATTGGGAATAGATTGTCAAGTACAATTAGCTTTTAATGTGGAATGACTAATATCCAAAAATATCCTACAAAAGGAAATGAAAAAATCCCCAAGAGGGAAATGTAAAAGGTCCCTAAACTTCCTATATAAGGGAGGAGAGGATATCATTTAATGCAATGAGTAAATGCTCTCATTAATTACTCTATAAGTCACGGATAGCCTGAGCATTCGGACCAATAAATTAGACCGAATCACATACATAAATACTATTCGTGTAGACCGAACAGAGCATACATCTTAGTGTGCAGTTCAAACACATTGTTGGTCATTTTTAGACATCAACAATTGACGCTAGAGGAAGGGCTATTCCAGCATGTCAAAAACAACTTCATCATCATCAAGCCAAAGTCACCGCCGTGACACGCCGAAAGAAAGGGAAGACCGGCAAAACAACCAAACTACGAGGACGGACTACTCAGCTTTTTTCAAAGACCTAAATTTTGTTAAGGGAATATCAAACTTAATAACATAGATCCGACCCTCTACATCTCAAGCACCCAAAACCCCAGCCGAGAAAGACCTTACCAACACTCTCAAAGGCAAGGAAACGGACGTTCACGAAGAGACCACTCGATCACGCGGGAGCACGAAAGAAAAATCTACCACCTGGTCAGAAGATGAACAGACAGACAAAAGTCGCTTCGGTCACGGACACTCGAACCCGCAACACCACCCGGTAGGTTTTCAAACGGCTGGGAAAAAACGTGGACGACGACGACTTGAGGAAAACATTGCTCAGAAAGCGAACGACTCAAGCCGAAGAAGAGGAAATGAAAAGTCTCTGAAGAAGAATAGCCAAACTTGAAGCTCGACGTTCGGCCCAAAAATGACTTGCCTCCACCAGACAGGACCTGACAGAAGTCCCTCTCAAGTGAGCCGCGACCACCTCAAGGGCACGAACCGAGTTCAGCCCAGCCGAATCTGAATCACCCCTAACATTTGATATTTTGCAGGAACAGTTGCCCGGGAAGATCAAGATCCCACAAATTGGATTTTATGACGGAACATCCGACCCGGACACCCACCTGGGACTATACACGTCGTGGATGGACCTACATGGAGCACCGAACGCCCTGCGCTGCCGGATGTTCTCATTAACTCTGGGAGAAAAGGCGCAAAGATGGTACCGTTCGCTCGCCCCACATTTGGTCGCTAGGTGGTCAGAATTGAAGTCGATGTTCCGAACACACTTTATCGGATCCCAGGCATGCCGAATTCCCAAAGAATCGATCACTCATATTGTCCAAGGAGCGGACGAAAACTTGAAGGATTATATCAATCGTTTCAACGAACGGGTACAAAACATGGAACCGTGCCATCAAGAGACCCTGCTCGTTTCAGCATATTCAGTCTTGAGACCAAATTCGATGTTCAAATGGACCCTTTGCCAAAACAAGCCCCAGACGTACCACGAATTCCTGATGAAGGCTCAACAGCATATCATGGCGGAAGAAAACATGTCTGTCCCGTCATTTCCAGCCCTGAACGAACCACCTACCAAAGCGAAGGAATCTCGACCGAACAAGGAGTTCACGAAGGACGGAAGAAGTGCCCAATTCCGAGCCATGCAGAGGAAACATCACGAGGAGCTCACGAACAGCTACCAGGGAGTGTATTCGGCCGGTGCGGCCGTGGTGTACGAATAACTGAAAAACAAGGGGATCATCCCAGACCCTAAACCGATCAGGGCCGACGAGGAGAATTTAGACAAAAGCTGATATTGCGCTTACCACAAATCGCACGGCCACAATACTGACCAGTGTCAGAATTTGATATCTGCTCTGTTAAAACTAATTGATGATCCGCAGGTAAGGAGGTTCATTAGGATGGACGGAGGCAACCGGAGGCCAAGAAACAACGACCGAATGAACCCAGGAGACGAGCTCGACTTTGGAGCGAATCCTCGGAGAACAAACGAACATCCCAATGAAATCTTGACGATCAGTCAGGAGCAACGAGGTGAGACAAGCGCATCCGGGGGAAGGAAAAGGACAACATCCGGTCGAGACGAAGAGCATTCGTTTCACATCCCAATCCGAAGAAGCAGACCGCCCACAAGGGTCAATACGAGCCGAGAGAGTACAAGCTTGTCAAGAAGGCAGGTCAAGGCATATGTCCAGAAGGCATACAGCACAGGACACCAAGTCAGCCGAGCGGAGGTCAACCGGCACGTGCCCATACCCACGAACTTAATAATGTTTTCGGATGAAGATTCTCTCCCATTCGATAATCCGCACTCAGACGCGCTCGTAATCACATCCCCCATCTTCCGAATCCCAGTTCACCGAATCATGGTGGACACTGGAGTGTATTCAAGTATCTTGTATTGGACCGCATTTCTTAAAATAGGGATAGATCGAAGCGAACTGCGCCCGTGCAATGACCGCATAACAGGGTTCAACGGACAAGCAACCATTCCCGAAGGAGATATCACATTACCAATCGAGCTCGGAGGATCAGGAGCAAACAGACGCAGGATCAAGGAGACTTTCAAAGTGGTAAAAACGACCAGCGAGTACAACGCCATCCTTTGACGAACAACCCTATACAAACTGAAAGCAGCCGTATCAATCTTCCACTATTCGATCAAGTTCCCAACTGAGAACAGTACAGGAGTCCATTACGACAACCAAAGGGAAGCAAGAGAGTGCATCATGGCGATCCTATCACTAGAGATACACTCGGTCATGGTGATGAACGAGGAAGAGAAACCGATCACTGAACCAATTGGAGAACCGGAACAGTCGAAAGAGCAAAATGAAGAAGTCCCACCCGAACAGCTGGAAGACAGCGCGGCCAAAGGATATACAAATGAAAGAAAGAGGATGAGGGAAGAGCCGATCGAGGGCCCAGAAGAGGAAGACGAGTGCCCCTTGTCGACGTTATCAAACGCGAACACGCCCTCACCCTGAGAGACGAACATGTTGAGAAAGCTGTGGAAGAATCGGAGGCTAATCACTTCTATCTGGACGGAGAACGAAGCCCAAAAGCCACCCAGGAGGAGGACGATCCGTTCGATGAGGAGGACCGAACGGCAGACCAGGGCCGACGACCAGGGAAGGAACCGATCGAAGAAAAAGATGAGTTGGACCCCCGAGATCAATTCAAAGGAAGGAAATCTGAATGGGCCGAACCCAGCGAAGACACGGAGGTGATCTATCTTGACGAGCCGGCCTGCACCAAGTCATTGCGCATCGGATGAAACATAGGCGAACCCATCCGGTCCAGGTTTATTGCTTTTCTAATCGAAAATGCATATGTCTTCGCCTGGACGCATGAAGATATGGTGGGAATCAATCCAAACTTAGCGTGCCATAGCCTTCGGGTTGACCGAACGGTGAAACCGATCATGCAGAAAAGGAGAAAGCTGGGACCAGAACGACATGAAGCACTCGAGGGAGAGGTGATAAAACTGATTGGCAACCGGTTCATACGCGAAGCTAAATATCCGGTTTGGGTATCCAATACGGTTCTGGTAAAGAAGAATAGCGGGACATGGCGATTATGCATCGACTTCAGCGATCTCAACCGGGCCTGTCCCAAAGACAGTTATCCGTTATCCAGCATCGATTTCATGGTGGATGCGACGTCCGGACACGAACTCATGAGCTTCATGGATACCTATTCGGGATACCACAAGATCCCAATGGACCCAAACGATGAGGAGCACACATCTTTCTATTCGGCCAGAGGACTCTATTGCTACACCATGATGCCATTCGGTCTCAAGAATGCCGGCGCAACCTACCAAAGGCTCGTACATAAGATGTTTTTGGATCAGATCAGACGAACCATGGAGGTTTACGTGGATGATATGCTTGTTAAATCTGTTTTTGCGAACAATCATGTAACCCATCTTAATGAAATGTTTTCTATTTTGCGCGATTACTCCATGGTGTTAAATCCCAAAAAATGTACGTTTGGGGTAGGTTCGGGTAAGTTTTTAGGGTACATTGTTAGTCAAATGGGAATCGAAGCAAATCCCGACAAGTTTAAAGCGATACTCGAACTAAAACCCCCTAGGTCAATAAGGGAAACGCAAAGTCTAACAGGTAGATTATCAGCTTTAAACCGATTCATATCAAAGTCCACAGACAAATGTAAGCCCTTATTCGAGGCTATTAAAAAGAATAAAAAATTCGAATGGACGGACAAATGCCAACATGCGTTGTACTACATCAAGGAGTCGCTCGTTCGACCCCCCGTTCTCCAAAAGCCGATCCCGGGATAGATGTTGTATTTGTACCTCGGAGTAACCCCGACCGCGATAAGCGTCGTACTCGTTCGGGAGGAGGATTTGAACCAACATCCGATCTATTACATAAGCAAGGCATTACATGAAGCCGAGGTCCATTACCCGCAAATCGAGAAGTTAATCTTCGCCCTGGTGACGGCTTCAAGAAAACTCAGGCCATATTTCCTCGAACACCGGGTGACCGTCTTGTCAGCCTATCCTATTCTGCAAATTCTCCACAAGCCAGATACGTCGGGACGAATGATCAAGTGGGCCGTAGAGCTTGGGCAGTTCGATCTACAATATAAACCACGGACGACGATAAAGGGACAAGCGCTGTCCGACTTCGTGGCCGAGTTCACAACGGGCGCCGAACCGGTCCAAACTACATAGACTTGGGAGATGTACATAGACGGATCGGCCACAACCGACGGGTCCGGGGGAGGAGTTGTGATCGTCAGCCCTCAAAGAAAGCTCTATTGCCATTCGGTCCGGTACCTGTTTGCCGCGACCAACAACGAGTCCGAGTACGAGGCACTATTATCCGGCCTGGATTTGGCCCACTCGATAAACATCACTAATTTAAAAGTGCATTCTGACTCAATGTTGTTAGTAAAGAAAATCTCGGGGGAGTTCGAAACGAAGGAAGCCCGCCTGGTACCATACTTACATTTAGCTCGACAGAAGATAACGCGAGCGAACATCCAGCTCGTGCACGTTCCCCGATCAGAGAATTCCCAGGCGGACGCGCTGGCACGATTGGCATCTAGCCGAGGAACTGACGAAATTGAGTACGTTTACACACGCCATCAAGAGAAACCGGCCGTTCAGGTTGAGTGGATTATGAGGATTGAAGAATCAGCCGCTACGAAAACTCTCGGATGGATGGACCCGATCCGATCATACTTGGAGAAGGGAGAACTTCCCGCTGACTCCAAAGGAGCCCGGTCATTAAGGATCCGAGCGGCAAGGTATACGATCGTAGTGGGGACGTTATACAAGAGAGGCTATTCGAATCCATTGCTCAAATGTGTGGACGACGAAGAGGCCGAGCGGGTCATGAGAGAAGTGCACGAGGGAGTATGCGGGAACCATTCAGGGGGACGAGCGTTGGCACACAAAATATTGCGACAGGGGTACTACTGGCCCACGCTGAAAAAAGACACGTTTAACCTAGTCAGAAGGTGTAACAAATGCCAAAC
>CACSLK010024742.1:11245194-11277903 GCA_902706635.1 Striga hermonthica
AATCTAGTTTCCTGTACAAAAATTAATTAAAAAAAAAAAAAAGAAACAGAGCTTTTGTTTTGTTATGAGGCTAAAAAATTAGCTCAAGATATTTGAGCTTTTGGTGGCAAGAGATCTTTTATAGGTGGGAAGAATCATAAATTGATTATTAATGGCTCCACTAATTTTTATTATTAGCTTCATTTGCATAGATTCTACATATTGGGGAAAGACTCCACCAACTTTATTCATTATTAGCTTCATTTGTTTTTTAATGGCTTCAGTAATAATTGAGAAACTTGATTCATATATTTTTACTCAATAAATATGTGTTTATGCGATTGAGAATGAAACTAACATCATGGTGTTTGGTTGAAATTTTAGGCGGTCTACTCCTAATGTCATCTGGCAATCCTACACAAGGAACCTCTGAATCTGTGCAGAAACCCACTACAAGTGGAAAGGCTGATATAGCTTGGCAAAGCTGTCGAGTTGTTGTAGGGTAGAATTCCAAGCGTGAGTTAATATGTCAACACTGCAACAAGATTTTGGAAGGAGGTGGGATTAATAGGGCGAAGCAACATTTAACAGTCATAAAGGAGATGTGGAGCCATGTAAAAAGGTTTCATCTAATATTCGTTTTTAGATTTAGAGCAATATTGAAGATTATTCAAACAAAAAAGAAAGACACAAGAAGAGCAAGAAGAAAGTAATGATTATCCAAATGAAAGCTTGCATTGTCATGATATGGTAGAGCTTCATAGCTCTTTTGATCGGGCCTCTATTACTAAAGAGAAACAAAAAAAAAAGGGGGGTAAGACTATGCAAGCATACTTTATGCCCAGAACAGTTCCTGGAGCCATTGCAAAATGGATGTTTGATACTAAAGAGGTGAGGGAAAAGTGTGACATCGCCATTGCAAAATGGATGTTTGATACTAATATACCTTTTAATGCTACAAACTCATCTTATTATCAACCAATGATTGATGTTATAGCTGGTACGGGTGTTGGTTATAAAGGGCCTGGAGTATCGAGCGTTCGTGATTACTTGCTAAAGAAAAATGTGGAAGAAATAAATGAGTATGTTTATACTTATCAGAAGACTTGGAAAGAAACAGGGTGTGCAGTTATGGCTGTTTGTCCTATTTTTGTTACGTTTTTCGTGTTTATTTTCTTATTCCCCAGCAACAGCGCCAAATTTGTTGTAGCAAATTTAATTTATATGTTTTTATCGAGCACCGATTAAAAATTCGTTTCCCGAGTTGATCTCAAGGAAGATTCAGCTGGATTAAATTGTGTACTTATTCGATTAAAAAAATAAATAAAAAAAGATTTCCTAAACATTCTAATCCATTTCATTTAATTTTTATTATCCACTATTTTTACTAGTTTAACTAATAAATGCAAAATTGCAAATAAAGTTGTAAATAAATCTAAGAACAATAAAATGATAAAAGACTTAAAAATTATAAGAGATATAAAGATGTTAAAAGTGTTAGGGAATTGAGAAATAACTGTTTCAGTTCTAATAATAATTTCGAATCATTGATTATTCGGTTAAGTGATTCGATAAACACAATAATTTAGAGGTTTATATTCAATAACTTTTCGTAACAAGAATATAAACATGAATTAATGTATTTTCAAACCAAATAACACATAAGCAATACAGTTACGAACAAGCTTACTCATTTCGAGCCGAGATCAATGAACTTCGCCCCCCTCGGTTTAAAAATCAATTAAGTAGATTTAGAAGGTGTTTAATCAACTAAACCATAAAAATAAGCACAACTCGAAACGATTGAACAATCAACAACACGTCATCATCATCGAACCGAAACAATAATTTCCCTATCCCTAATGGGATAGGTTAGTTCATCGTGATGTTATCAACACAAACAACAATAATAACCCAAGCTATCATCGTACTTATGAAAAGTTAATGATAACTTACGATTACTATTGAAGGGTTAACACATCACGAGAACTTAAACCGGAAGAGATACAAATCTTACACTCTTTATTAACATGTATGAACATGCATGAAGATAAACTTCAAGAAAGAAAAAGAACAAAATGAAAAGTTTAAGGAAAATGTGGCAAGAATAGATTAAAAATGGGATGATCTTCAAGCTGGAGATGTCACTTTATGTCTTCCACGCCATTAAAGAGATTTGGTACCAACCATCACTAAAATGAGCTTAAAAAAAAAACATAAGTTGGCAGAAATAGGGGGTTCGCGCCGCTAAGGTGTCGGCAGCCTTGCATGTCATCACAATTTTCGCTCGTTCGGGCTCGTTTGGACTCAGAAATGAGTTCCGTTTTTTCCTACGCGTCGATAACGAGCCCCTCTATCAATTGGTGTAAATTTGTCCACGAAATTTCCAACAACCTGTACTCCCGAGGCTCCGACCTACACACCAAAGACGACAAGAAAACCAAAAAACACCAGACAACGAACGAAAAACACCGAAATGCTTACAAACACACAAAACACACAGAAAACGATAAAAAGACTCTAAAACCAAATAAATGATTCAAAATAGGGAAAAAAGAATAAGAAAATAAACACGAAAAATGTAACAAAAATAGGACAAACAACTCCCCCACACTTAAACATTTGTTCGTCCCGAACAAAAAGAAAAGAAAATTAAACAAGACACGAGCATGGGTACTGTTTCAAGTACAACAAGCCTCACATTATTCAACTCAATTAGGTCGACTTCAAACGACCGTACGACCATATGCCTCAAATATCAACTTGGCCCTGAAATGACAAACTCTCAACACATATAATCCTCACTCTTTTTCTTACATTGATATGTGATAGGTTCGCTCAAATTGGTCAATATTCAAATTTCAACATATACTTGCCAATTGTCTAAATTACATCAGAAACAATCAAAGCACGAAATTTTGAATTAAGAGGACTTCACGGGTTGTAATATGGGTTGAGGTGAAGGTAAGGGTATATATGGACCAGAAGCTCAAATGAATAAATAAAGTTCTCGAGTGAAATACTCGTATATCCGCCACTTGGCCTGCATCACAAGACAACACATATACTTATCAACAACTCCACCACAACTCCTAGATGCTCAGATGAGATTTCAACTACATTATTTTACCCATTTCCTCTTTCTATATATATATATATATATATATATATATATATATACTTATTTAGAGCGTAACTTTTTCCAAACAATCTCGAATCGTAAGGACAACATTCTGTAGGTTTAAACATTGGAGGTCATCCAAGTATCCTACAGTAGTTTCCCAATTCTCATTACCTATCAACCTAAGTCGACTGGTAAGCGGAACAGAATCCTTTCAATTCATCTTACGAGCTTTCTTTTATTATTATTATTATTTTTTAATTTATATATATATATGGTCAAACAATAAATTGCAACTCGATTTCAACCTCATTCAAATCTAATGCCACCAATTTCACCAATCGTCACACATAACAGTCAACAAAACACATTATATGCATGGCTGACAAGAAACGACTCAAGGCTCAAACTGGCAACAAGGGAAATATAACATTTAAGACAAAAGAACAAGGCAGAAATAGGCTAACAAACAAAATGCCTCAATCATTTTCGCAATTTCAAACTCTAATCGAATCTTTTCACAAAGACACAAGGCAAGTTCTAATCATTCAAAAATATGACTAATATCTCTCCAGAAATAAAAATATGGATCAAAACCTCACAAGGTAAATACATGTCACTCAAAGCAATCAAAAAAATACCAAGGCAATGATTAATACGTTCGTCATCACAATTTCCTAAATTTATCAAACAATCATCAACAAATCATATCATGCACCAATACCACATGCTTGAAAACACAAATAACTAAAATACTAGACCGGACCACTACATGAACATGCAAAATCCAAGTAAGTTTCCCCACGCTTAAAATGAAGCAATGTCCTCATTGTTCAACACACCGGGAAAACCAATAAAAAAAATTAACAATTTCATGAAATGAACCAATACTAGTAATCAATACAAGAACACAAAACTAAGAAAAAATAAATAAATAAAAAATAAAAATAATAAAAATAAAAAATAAATAAAATGAACAAACAAACTCAAAAGATAAAAAGATAAAAGGTGTGCAAACCAAAAATTCCTCGGAGAGACATAGTCTTCGCGAGTAATTCCTTCGCTCATTTCCAAATCCTGATGAATATGTCCTGCCTATACAAACTACAAATACTCCAATCCTCTCATTATTCAAAGATAAATAGAAAAAACAAAAGAAAGTAAATACGAAAGCAGTAAATAACTTGGGTTGCCTCCCAAGAAGCGCTTGTTTAACGTCATTAGCTTGACGTTATTAATAAAAACTAACCTGGGTCTAAGAAAAGATGGTGATCATGCCACGCTTTCGTATTCTCAAGTATTGACAGTTTTGGCAAAACCAAACAAAGGCGGGCCAAATAAACTAACGTGGCCATGTTCTTGTGAAACCGTACACGTTTTTCATCATTTACCAAGAAGAGAGATAAATCATGACAACTATTAGCCACGCAATGGACCTTCAGAAATACGAAAGTATCAGTGGAGCACGTTGAGTCATTACAAATGTTATCTCAGACGTGTCATCAACAACCTCAAAAGTCGTGAGTATGGGCTTAAATAAACCCAACTCCTCAAAATGGTCACAATCCTCAATAACACGAAACAAACACCCGATAGGCATAGAGACTATTTCACACCCAACCTCAAGAGTCGAGTCATCAATAATCTCCTCTTTCGGGTCTATTACATCACATACCAGCTCAGCATTCTCCTCAATACCTTCCACAACCTCATTCTCCTTCTCAAAATCATCCTCTCGAGCACTACCCAGCTCACTAGAATTCTCAAAAGAATGCTCACCCATGCTATACATAAATCCGCACCCAACTCCACATTCTAATCCTTATCAATAAAATTTAAACTCATAGCACCATCACCCAAAGAAAGATTTGACGTACCTTTTTTAGAATGCAAGTCCGGGTTGTCAAGAAAGGAGATTTCTTTAACAACCAAATCATCGATGTCCTCACTCGTCTCAAGAGGTTGTGTTCCGTCATATACAAGAGTGAGGCCATTCTCTCTCAAAGAGGTAATTTAATCCACCATCATTCGATATTCGCGCTCCAACCTAGTGTTTTCTTGAATAATTTCTGCCGAAAAAAAGAAATATCTATCGAGCGGAATATAAGATGCGTCCAAGTCAAGAAAGGACACCACGTTGGAGTCGAACCTCGTGAGAGTAGCTTGAATAAATGATGGAATCGGAATGCAACTCAAGCTTTGGAACTCCTCGATGGTCAGTGCAAGGCTCACAAGTGCTTCTTGTGTGCTCGTCAAGATCTCTTGGTGATAATCGGAAGGCTCAACCATTGTTTGAATTGAAACATTTGATCTTGATGTACAAGGTTGGTCATCCGGTAAGTGCTTGTATGTTGTAAATGATGGAGAAAAGGGCTTGGTCTCATCTTTTTCTGGCATGGGGGTCATGGAAGCCAGGAGGGATTTGTTGCACTCCTCAAATTTCGCCATAATTTCGTCTATGCGGCTCGGTGAAACTTCATTAGGTAGCTCGGTTGAATTTGTGTAAGTATAATAGTCGTGAGGCGGAGGATAGTTATAATCAGGAGGTGGAGGATTATAATAATGTGACTCGTCATGTCCCAAAATATAATAACCATAATCGGCTCTATGTGTCGGGTAAGAATGACTCGGGTCATATCCTCGATATTTGTCATAAGAATAAGAATTTGAATAGCTCGGATACAAAAGAGGTAGCTCTCCATATTGTGTATACATCTCGTCTTGGTAATTGTCCGAGTATCCACGAGATGAGCTTTCAGCATAGGAATAATAGTACGGGTCCATGGAAGCTTCTCCAAAATAAAATTATTTTATTTTTTTTTTTACTTTTTTTATTTTTTATTTTTATTTTTTTTCACAAATTTTAAATTATCTAAAAAAAATTAAATTACAAATTTTACTAACTAAAAAAAAAAAAGAGAAACAAAGAGAAACACAAAAAATAAATTACAAATTTTACTATCTAACAAGAAAAATAAGAGAAATAACGAAAAACACAAAAATAAGAAATAGCAAGAATCGAGAGAAATAAAAAAAAAAATAACTTAGTCGAATAGGCACACAATTTTCATCCTGAAATCTTCCCCGACAATGGCACCGAATTTGTTGTAGCAAATTTAATTTATATGTTTTTATCGAGCACCGAATTAAAAATTCGTTTCCCAAGTCGATCTCAAGGAAGATTCAGCCAGATTAAATTGTGTACTTATCTGATTAAAAAAATAAATAAAAAGATTTCCTAAACATTCTAATCCATTTCATTTAATTTTTATTATCCACTATTTTTACTAGTTTAACTAATAAATGTAAAATTGCAAATAAAGTTGTAAATAAATTTAAGAGCAATAAAATGATAAAAGACTTAAAAATCATAAGAGATATAAAGATGTTAAAAGTGTTAGGGAATTGGAAAATAATTGTTTTCAGTTCTAATAATAATTCCGAATCATTGATTGTTTGGTTAAGTGATTCGATAAACACAATAATTTAGAGGTTTATATTCAATGACTTTTCGTAACAAGAATATAAACATGAATTAATGTATTTTCAAACCAAATAACACATAATCAATCCAGTTACGAACAAGCTTACTCATTTCGAGCCAAGGTCAATGAACTTCGCCCCTCTCGGTTTAAAAATCAATTAAGTAGATTTAGAAGGTGTTTAATCAACTAAACCATAAAAATAAGCACAACTCGAAACGATTGAACAATCAACAACACGTCATCATCGAACCAAAACAATCATTTCCCTATCCCTAACGGGATAGGTTAGCTCATTGTGATGTTATCAACACAAACAACAATAATAACCCAAGCTATCATCGTACTTATGAAAAGTTAATGATAACTTACGATTACTATTGAAGGGTTAATACATCACGAGAACTTAAACCGGAAGAGATACAAATCTTACACTCTTTATTAACAACATGTATGAACATGCATGAAGATAAACTTCAAGAAAGAACAAGAACAAAATGAAAAGTTTTAAGGAAAATGTAGCAAGAATAGATTAAAAATGGGATGATCTTCAAGCTTGGAAATGCTCCTCTTTTATAGCCAAATGATCCCCCTTTTTGCTGAAGATTGATAGCTGAAGATGTCACTTTGTTATGTCTTCCACGCCATTAAAAAGATTTGGTACCAACCATCACTAAAACGAGTTTAAAAAAAAACATAAGTTGGCAGAAATAGGGGTTTAGCGCCGCTAAGGTGTCGGCAGCCTTGCATGTCATCACATTTTTCGCTCGTTCGGGCTCGTTTGGACTCGGAATTGAGTTCCGTTTTTTGCTACGCGTTGCTAAAGAGCCCCTCTATCAATTGGTGTAAATTTGTCCACGAAATTTCCAACAACCTGTACTCCCGAGGCTCCGACCTACACACCAAAGACGACAAGAAAACCGAAAAATACCAGACAACGAACGAAAAACACCGAAATGCTTAACAAACACACAAAACACACAGAAAACGATAAAAAGTCTCTAAAACCAAATAAACGACTCAAAATGGGGAAAAAAATAAGAAAATAAACACGAAAAACGTAATAAAAATAGGACAAACAGTGGCCGACAGATGGATTGACCAACGTAGGAGGACATTGATAAACTTTCTAGTTTATTGTCCTAAAGGGACCGTGTTCCTCAAATCAGTGGATTCTTCGGGTGCTTCAAAGACTAGTGAAATGTTGTTCCATCTTTTTAAAAAAATTGTCACCTCAGTCGGGCCTCAGAATGTTGTGCAATTTGTCACTGACAATGCGACCAACTATCATGCTGCTGGAAAATTGTTAGAACAAGAATTCCCGACTCTTTATTGGTCTCCTTGTGCTGCTCACTGTGTTAATTTGATGTTGGCTGATATGGGCAAGTTGAATGAGGTGGAGGAAGTCGTGGAACATGCTGCCAAAATTACAAAATTCATTTATAACCATTGTTTTGCTTTGCATTTGATGAGAAAGCATACTAATGGAAGAGAAAGCATGCGTCCTGCCCTAACTTGATTTGCAACAAATTTCATTGCTTTGCAAGTATTTTGGCACATAAAGTTTCTTTGCAAGCCATGGTGACTTTCAGAGAATGAATGAGCTCAACATATGCTCGAGAAAGTAAACGAAAAATGTTTGTGGATCTTATTTTGGATTCACGATTTTGGAAATCTTGTAGTTATATTGTACAGATTACTGAACCTTTGGTCCGTGTTCTACGAATCGTGGATAGTGAAGACAAACCGACAATGGGTTATCTATTTGCAGCTTTTCATGCAGCTACGGATGAGATAATAAAAAGGTTTTAGAGAAGAAAATTGTTTGTTGAGCCGTTCCATAGAATTATTGATAGGCGGTGGAATAATCAATTAAGGAAAAACCTTCATGCTGCTGGATTTTGGTTTAATCCAAGTTATCATTATGACAGTGAAATGATGAAGAAGCATAAAAGCACCGTCTCTGGGGTTCTTGATGTAATAGAAAAATACGCTTACCATGATAGCCAACTTGGTCTGAAGTTATCGAGTGAAATGACAACATTTAGACGTGCGGAAGGGGATTTTGGAAGAAAACTTGTGATAAATAGTCGTAGCACAGTTGATGCCTGGTAATAACTTAATTTTTTTAATTTACATGTTTTTGATATTTTTCAAGTTATTATTAATTCTTTATTTTTTCCTATCACAATGTTATTAGATGAGTGGTGGCGATGTTATGGTTCAAGTGCTCCAAATTTGCAAACACTTGCAATTCGAGTTTTAAGCCAATCATGCAGCTCTTCGGGGTGCGAGAAAAATTGGAGTGTATTTGAACATATTCACTAAAAAAGTGAAATAGACTAGAGCATCAAAGATTAAATGATCTTGTTTATGTTCACTACAACTTGAAGCTAAGGAAGAGGTATCTTGCCCTTTTTTTACCTACTACAGATCAACTTTTTTTTTTTTTTGTCAAACGATAGAACTTCTCATAGAAAAAATAAAGAAAAAGGTTCAAGATTACAAACCAAACACAAGAACTAAAAAATTGAAACAGACAAAGTCGGGAAATGAAAGAACCACACTAGAGGTGGCCTAGAGCCCAACTAACCACAAGACTAAAAAACCAAACAGACAACAAACCATTAGCAAGGCAGTCACAAGACCGAGACCTTACTACTAGCCACCAGACCAAGCTCAAACTACTAAAAGACCGAAAAATAGAATACAACAATAAGACAAACTCAGACAAAGGAGCAAGGCCTAGCTAATCTACTTGTCTTGAAAGAAATCCAATCCTGGTAAGCTGCTTTGACAATAGATTGAGCTGGCCTTCTAATTCTCTCAAATAGCCACAAGTTACGGGTTTTCCAAAGCCACCAGAGTATGTAGGTTGATAGCTAAATCCTATCCTTTGATGTCTCTGATTTGTCCAGCTGACAGATTGACCACCACCAATTTTGAAAAGTCTCAGCTCCTTGTGGCCCTTCCCAATGAACAGGAGAGATTTTCCAAACAAGCTTGGCAAGAGGGCAGTGGAAGAATAAATGTTCAATAGTCTCAATTCCTTCACCACATGAGCTACAAATGCTGTCAACCTCAAAGCCTCTAGATATCAAATTCTGATTGACAGGAAGACTGCCATTACATCACTTCCAAATAAAATGCTTTATTTTTCCCATTACTTGCAGTTTCCAGCTCTTGTTTCTGACTTTGAATTCCTTGGCCATGTCCCTACTTCCTTGAGGTAGCCCACTTTTGAGGAGTTTATCTTTAATGAGATGTGCATAGGTTGATTGTACAAAAAATAGGCCTTTTCTGTGAAGCTTCCAAGTCCATCTATCCTCAAGGTTTGGATTGAGATATTTGATATTCAGAATCAGGTCACATATGTGAGTAGGAAAAGTCCTCTTGAGTTTGTTGACATCCCAGTGCCAGCCATCTGATGTGAGAAGATCCTTCACCAAGATAGTAGCCCTATCAATTCCTGGAAATAGCTCCACAGGCTTCCCAATAAGAGTTGGCAATCAATGTTGATCCCAGATTTTAGTGTTGGTGCCATTTCTGATTTCAATTTGCATCCACCTGGAAACAATCTGTATGATAGCATGCCAACTTCTCCAGAGCCAAAAAGAACTGGGAGGAAGATGAGACTCAAAGATGTAGGAGTTTGGATAATATTTGGATTTAAGCACTCTACTCACTAAGGACTCTAGCACTGTAAGAAGCCTCCAAATTTGTTTAGCAATCAGAGCTGTGTTGAAAAGCTGGATATCTTGGAAACCAAGACCCCCATATTGTTTAGGCATAGCTAATTTGCTCCAAGCTATCCAAGGAAATCCTCTGTGCTGTTTAGTGCCCTTTGCTCCACCAGAATTGCCCACAAACACTAGAGATTTCTTTGCATAGGGTAACAGGCAGAACAAAGCAAGACATGGCAAAGACATGAAGAGCATTAAGTACAGATTTAATGAGAATCTCTTTACCTGCAGTAGAGAGCCACTTAATGCTTGTTTATTTACATTAACTTTGCAATATATATAGGAAAGAGGTGAAGAAGAGCTATGACTCAATAAGTTTTGAGTCATTTGAATACGATTGAAGAATTAGAAATTCTTGAACGTGAATTTACCTCTAACGTTACCACTGAGAAGGATGTTGCTGCAGATTGTGATTTAGGTTTGATATTTTTAATTAATTATTATATTATTTTATTTTCAACATAGAACATTGTATAATTTTTTAACTCTTCTCGTACATAATTGAATTTGAATGACATTACAGATGACGATGATGAAGAAGAACATGGTGGTGTTGCCAATAATGATGATGCAACCAAGGAACCTTCTAATATGGAGCAAAATAGGAGGCTTGTTGACACTTTCGGCGTTCCCCTTACGGGAGAAACAGGCAATTCAGAAGCTTCGGGCTATTAGTATGATTTGTTTTATGAATATTGTTGAGAATATTAGATATTTTTTTTGTTTGAATTACTAATGATAAGCATGATTTTTGTTATCTTTGATGATTAAAATGTTGGAATCATTTTTATTTTGAAGTTTATGACATTATGAATGTTTGGGTTTTTTTTTTTTTTAAATACTTAATGTATGGGTATGGGTTTATCGTATAGTGCGGGCGTGTATATATATATATATATATATATGTGTGCGTGTGTGTGTGTGTTTTTTCGGGTCAACAATTGAGCCGGTGACCCGACGGTTGAACTGGTGAACCGATGACCCGGAAGGAAGTTCGGGTCTAAAAACTATGAAAAAAACCATAAATGGATACACACAAAACGTTTTTGTAGATGGCACGAAATTGAAAATGAAAGATTTTTTTATTTATTGTTATTGTTTTAAGTTTTGAAATAAGAGAATTGCGAACTAAATAGTAAAAAATTGAATTTAGAAAAGTACCATTGAGATAAGTAAAAGTCATGCACAACGAAAATTTATTATGTTAGGAAAGCATGAATGCTGTTCGAAAGAGCAAATAAAAATGGAATGCATTCTACTAAAGTAAAGGTTCAAGTCATAACAAACAGATAATTTCTTAAAGGATTAAATCTTTCTTGTAGTTGACCATTTCCTTTTATGAAACTCCACTTACTACACCTATACCTATCGTGTTACCAATTGAATAGAGCTGCATGATGACTTATCTACTGCATGAATATCCACTAAATGATAATGTTGCATTGAAGTATAACATACTAAAAATATGTCAGGAAGGATAAAAGGCTGATTCGACATAAAAAAAAAGGAAATTGATGAGCAAGTTTAACAGAAGTTTAACAAAAGAACTAATCGAGATACACTAAGTAGGTATACAACACTTTTTTTTTAAATTAATGAATCAACAACATTATTGTATTACCTGATATTAAGCAACCAAACCTTTTACGATGGTCCTTGCACAAACTTAAACTAAAAGCACTTCTATTACCAAATATAAATAGGAAAACCCGTGTAAAAAAAATTAAATTTCTTGCCCTTTGCAAAAAACTTTATACAAATATAACACTATGTGCCGTCTGGCAGCTAATCAAATAAATTTTTATATTATTTTAGTAAAAAATACAAATTGCGACTGATAGGTTCAACAAACAAACAAATGAAATGAACCAACATACGAAGAAAAAATAACACAAAAACAAAAAACGTAGGCAACCACAATATACATGGTTTAACTTAAGAACATTGATTTTTTGTATATTTCCTAACATAACATACTTGCAGATATACGCAAACACACACACACACACACACATCATATGCAAACATAAACAACATGAACTTAATTATAGTGTGAAATCTGAACGTGAATCATAAGAAAAAGAGAACCCAATAGGAAATTATTCCTCTAAAAACCAACAGTAGGCAACAAACAACAAAATTAGAAAGGTTCAACATATTTTTGGTCATGTATGAAGAAAATTCAGAACTCATATGTATAAAAACATAAACACCATGTATCTATCTCATATATCTCATAGGCAGGCAAAATTAAATTAAAAAATCTATATATTCAAATAGTCAAATTTCAACATGAATCATAAGACAAAGATAACCCAACAACAAAATATTACCTTACAAAAAGCAGTATGCATTAAACAACAAAATAACAAAGATGCAAACCATTGTTGGGAGACTCATCCACCACTGCCAGGTGTGCGACCCGGGTTGACCGACGGATTAGTCGGAGCATAGCTCCGGATACCGTGACTGGCTACAAAAAAAAAATAAAAAAATAACAAAGGTGCAAACAGTTGTTTTTCAACTTGGACCGACCCGGTGGGTCGACCCGGGACCCAGTCGACCCGGAGCCTGAACCGGTCCGGGTAGGCTATTTAGACCGGGTAACAATGAACCCGGTCAAAACCCGGCCAACTCTGCCTTGACCTGGTCGACCCGGGCCATTGACCCGTCTGGGTCAACCCGGTTGACCCGGTCCTTATATATTTTATTTTTTTAAATATTTTTTTTATATAAAAAATAAAAATTATGTAAATATATTGATATAGTAAATATTTATTGTGAGATATAATTCTTATAACACTTCGATGTACAGATTCTATATGCAAAACATTTATGTTTGTTACTTTTATGTATATTTACATGTCCAAAATACAATATATATAATTTAAAAAATTTTAAAATTAATTATTCGGTTTAGCAATTGACCTGATGACCCGACGGTTGAACCGGTGACCCGGAGACCTGCCCGGGTCGATTCCTGGGCCAAGTTTAAAAACTATGGTGCAAACAAATTTTTTAGTCATGAATCCAGAAAATTTTAGAACTATCTTAACTACAATTAATTGAAAAATGAAAAATGGACAGAAATCTTACAGCTCTAGCAAAACAAATGAAAAATGAATAATGTAGATGAACACACGATAGTCCCTGAAGCAAAGAAATCAACATGTTGAATAAACTATCCAAATTTTGCATTCATAGTCCGATTAAGGATCCGCCCGCAGCCCGACTCCACACTTTTGATCAACTCTTTTAGCCCTCCAATCGTCACCTTGTTAGCGTCCTCGGCCTTTTCATCGTCATCATCAACAATGTGTTTCTTCTTATCATTGCTCATAATTTACCTCTTGCCCGCGCCAAGCCTCTCGAAGTAATTCCCGTATGTATATTCTGGTGTGTACTCGTTCTCCTTATCAAACAACATGATATGCCCGTGTCACTCCCAGACCTAGTAATTAATAAGAACAAATCTCCTCCTGAACCCCCACACAGATATGGTGCTCGTCGATGGTTAGCGCTTGGAAGGAATTAGGTTTCAGCTTATCGATCTCGCTGGGGAGAATAGTGCAGACGATCTCCTTATCGAGCCGGGATTACTTCCTGGCGAGCTGGGTTTTGGAGAAGAAGAGATCGCTGTCGGAATCGATGTCTGAGCCGGATTCAGAGAGGTTGAAGAGAATATTAGATAAGAGAAGGTCTTCGAGGGGCTTCCCAACGGCGAAGAGCGGAGGGGGGAGGGACTGTAGATTGGGCGAGCGGAGCTGGAGGAGTGACGACAAAAATAAGAGAAAATCAATCGAAAACACGAAGAGAAAGACAAAAATGAATCGATTTCTATGGAAATCGAACGCATGCGAAGAGAGAAGAAAATACCTGTGAGCGAAAACGTATCAATTTAAGCTAAAACATGTAATCCTAGAGTCAATCAAACGATGTTGTTTCTATCTAACCTAGCGACGTCGTTTTGCAAACACAAAGGCATTGTTTTTTACTTAGTTGTGATTGCTTCCTTTTTATATATATAAGAGAGGAAAATGGTAGGGTCCGGTTACAGAACCATCTCGTCAAGAATTATAACCGTTGGATACACATGTAATCCCCCCTATATATTAATACAGAATGCGCTGAGCCTACGTGGCTGCTTTTGGTGCTTCGGAATCCTATGTGGCAAAATTACATGCTTCATTATTAGGCTTGGGTAAATTTTAATTTAATTCCAAACCAAAAATAATTAGGTTCGGATTACCATAAATATGTTGATTATTTATGGTCATGTTACATGTATTAATTGTATTTTAATATCATTCCTTATTATAACTATTGAATTGTATATATTATAAAAGTTAATAACTTTTGTATTTTTTATCAGTTTTACATATGTAATATATCAAATTAATCTTCTTTTGATAAGCTTCGATTTAATATCCATATTGTATGTATAAAAAAAATAATTTATATTTATCTTTATAACAATAATAAAATTATTTTTAATATTAATTGAAAAAATAAAATTATTTATCAACTAATATATTTATATTTCAAGTAGTTATATGATATAAGTTATAAAAACTAATATAATATAACACATGTAAGTCATAAGTAACACATATCATTCTAAAATATATAGTAATATATTTTTTTTTTGTAAAAAAGTAAACTAAATTTAATATAATTTTCTCATTAATTTTAAAATTTAAGAATAATTTTTTAACAAACACCCGTGTAATACACGGGTATTGTACTAGTTAATATAAGATAGATGATCTAACTGTTAAAACAACCGACAAGATGATTTTATAACGAGATTAAGAGAATAGATAATTATCCTTAAAAAAAACCAATAGATTTCCCTCATCTCTCACTACCTATATAAAAACCTGAAAACCCAAGTCGCACACCGTTCTCACTCTACACTCGCTTCGATCCTGTTCGAAGGAGATCGAGACGAAAAAGCCCTTTTCCCTCTTCGGATAACCTCGAAAACTTAAGCCGCTGCAGTTTCTACCCATTGATGAGGAGATCCGTAGTAACATTGAATCTAGCTTTAAGCGAATTATTTTAGCTAGGGTTTTAAGTTTTTGCTCGTTGTAAACATGTACAACAGCGGGCAGGATATGTGGGGAAACAATATGAGTAATCCGGCGCCGCCGGGGACGAGCGGAAGTGGAGCCATGCCGCCGATGATGGCTCCGCCCGGGACCAGCGGAGCACAGCCTGTTCTGCCGCCGGTGCCGTCTTCGCAGCCGTCCTACACTGTTGTTCCAACCGAGTCTCAGCTGGACGAGAGGGCAAGGAAGTGGATGCAGCTCAACAGTAAGCGTTACAGTGATAAACGGAAGTTTGGATTTGTTGAGACGCAGAAGGAGGATATGCCTCCAGAACATGTCAGAAAAATCATTAGGTATTGTTTTTTGGTTGCCTTGAGGTTTTGTTCCAATTATCCTTGTGGTCGAGTAGCTTTTCTACTATTGGTCATGGTTGTGACTGTGTTAACAGGTTTGACCGGAAATTGTAATTTAAATTGTAAAAATGTATGCGCAGACATACACATATGTAGGCAATGGATCAAATAGGAACTAATTCTGAACCTAGGAACTAGGAACCCTGCATTTTGTTATTCATATTGCTAAATATGTTGTAGGTACGACCAATTTATATGCGTTGTGCTAAAACACGATATATGTATTGCTGAAATATGTTCTATGTACTGCTATATATATTTGGAAAGTTGAGTAGTGTCTTGCAACCAGTTGATGGAAAAATCCAAATTGATGGATAGGGTTTATTTTTGAGTGTTAATGTTTTATCGGAATACCAAAGCTAATCAATCATTATAAGATGAGGGAACACATTCTGCTGGGTGAGTGTGTGGATGTTATTGTGGTCATCCATTTTGTTTGTATCAGTATTGGTTGCTGAAAAGAAGCTAAATGTAGAATAATTAATAAAACCGTAGAAGTTGGTCAAAAGTTAAAATTAGATGATTTATAAGATGAATGATAGACCCTGGTATTTTTTAATGCACACGCTCGATCAGAGCACCTTAAAGCTTATATTTCTCTTTGCTGAATCATCTATTAATTCAGAATGTCTACGGCAGAGTTGGTAACGTAAGATCTTATAATGTTGTGTTATTAAAGTCTCACTATTTGTAACCATGACTCTTCTTCTTCTTTAGGTTGCTTTCTTTAATTCTATCTGTTGTTTGAATTGACTGGAGTGTGTCTCTTTTCTGGCAGGGATCATGGTGACATGTCATCGAAGAAATATCGCCATGATAAGCGCGTGTATTTAGGAGCTCTCAAGTTTGTACCTCATGCTGTATACAAACTTCTTGAGAATATGCCAATGCCTTGGGAGCAGGTATAAATTTCGGATTATATCAATGGTCACTTGGCTCTTTGATGAGTGAATGCTGTGTAATACATTGAGCGCCGAATCCATTTGTTATGGTTGCATTAACTTGCTTGTTGTTCTGCGTTCTTAGGTTCGTGAAGTGAAGGTTCTGTACCATATTACTGGGGCTATTACATTTGTCAATGAGATTCCATGGGTCGTTGAACCTATCTATTTGGCTCAGGTGTGTTTCTTTTGCCAGTGAATTATTTTCTGTTTAGTATTCCCTATTTATAATTTCCTTCTGTTATCAATTCTCAAATTTAATTTCTTAATTTGGTAATCTTTGCAGTGGGGTACCATGTGGATTATGATGAGAAGAGAGAAGAGAGATCGTCGTCATTTCAAGAGGATGCGTTTTCCACCATTTGATGATGAGGAGCCTCCACTAGATTATGCTGATAACCTCCTTGATGTGGATCCTTTAGAGCCCATTCAGTTGGAACTGGATGAAGAAGAGGATTCAGCTGTCTACACTTGGTTCTATGATCATAAACCACTTGTGAGGACAAAGCTAATTAATGGACCTAGTTATCGGAAATGGCATCTCTCACTCCCGATTATGGCAACACTTCACCGACTTGCCGGGCAATTGCTCTCAGATCTAATTGATCGCAATTATTTTTACCTTTTTGACATGGAGTCATTCTTCACAGCCAAAGCTCTGAACATGTGCATCCCTGGTATGTTAGATGTTAAATCTGTTCTGTGAGCTTCTAGTGTTTTTTTTTTTTTTTTTTTTTTTTTTTTTTTTTTTTTTTTTTTGCTTGTGTTGCCATATGCTGCTGTGGGGATAGTGCCATGTCATTATCTTTAAAACTATCCATGTTTTTTTATATGTAAAATGAGTATTAGGATGACAAGTAAAATATAATAGTGCGTTGAGTTTCTGTAAATTGACAATATTTCTTAAAATTATGGTGTTTGTAGGTGGTCCTAAGTTTGAGCCCCTGTATCGTGACATGGAGAAAGGAGATGAGGACTGGAATGAATTTAATGACATAAATAAGCTGATCATCCGCTCGCCTTTGAGGACTGAGTACAGGATTGCATTCCCCCATCTTTATAATAATAGGCCAAGGAAAGTAAAGCTTAGCATCTATCATACTCCTATGGTGATGTACATTAAAACGGAGGACCCTGACTTGCCTGCGTTCTATTACGATCCTTTGATTCACCCCATAACAAGTACAAACAAGGATAGGCGGGATAAGAAGATTTATGAAGAAGATGATGAAGATGATTTTGTCTTGCCAGAGGGAGTTGAACCATTACTAACAAGCACTCCTATATATACTGACACTACTGCGGCAGGGATTTCATTATTGTTTGCCCCGAGGCCCTTCAACATGCGATCTGGTCGGACGAGGCGTGCTGAAGATATCCCTCTGGTGTCTGAGTGGTTCAAGGAGCACTGGTAAGAATATTTAAGTATGATGTATTTCTTTTCTATAACTCATGAGTGTCCTGGTTTTGATAATTTTTTCTGGTACTCATTGTCTTACTTTTTTCCTCAACAGTCCTCCATCATACCCTGTCAAAGTTCGCGTCAGTTACCAGAAACTTTTGAAGTGCTTTGTGTTGAATGAACTCCATCACAGACCCCCCAAGGCTCAGAAGAAGAGGCACCTCTTCAGGTCTCTCCAAGCTACAAAGTTTTTCCAGACCACCGAACTTGATTGGGCTGAAGCAGGTCTGCAAGTCTGTAAGCAAGGGTATAATATGCTGAACCTGCTGATCCATAGAAAAAATTTGAATTATCTCCACCTCGACTACAATTTTAACTTGAAACCTGTGAAGACCCTTACCACTAAGGAACGAAAAAAATCACGTTTTGGTAATGCCTTCCACCTTTGCCGTGAAATTCTGCGTCTGACGAAGCTTGTCGTTGATGCAAATATCCAGTTTCGGTTGGGTAACGTAGATGCATTTCAGTTGGCTGATGGGTTGCAATACATCTTTTCACATGTTGGCCAGTTAACGGGTATGTACAGATACAAGTACCGATTGATGCGGCAGATTCGAATGTGCAAAGATTTGAAGCATTTAATTTATTATCGTTTTAATACTGGGCCCGTGGGCAAGGGTCCTGGATGTGGCTTTTGGGCACCTATGTGGAGAGTGTGGTTGTTTTTCCTTCGTGGCATAGTTCCTCTCCTGGAAAGGTGGCTGGGGAATTTGCTGGCGAGGCAATTTGAAGGACGCCATTCCAAAGGAGTTGCTAAAACAGTGACAAAGCAACGCGTTGAAAGCCACTTTGATTTGGAGCTTCGTGCTGCTGTGATGCATGATGTCCTTGATGCAATGCCTGGCAAGCAACCTATGATATTTTCTATTTTCCTTAATGTTTTACTCATCAAGCATTCTTTCTTCTGAATATGCTCATCTTTTCCTTGCAGAGGGTATCAAAGCAAACAAAGCAAGAACAATTTTGCAGCATTTGAGTGAAGCATGGCGTTGCTGGAAAGCCAATATTCCTTGGAAGGTACTATCAGCTATTTAAACTACTTTCTATACATATTCATGATCTCTTATTGTCCTGTCTTTTGAGTAGCTTCTCTTTTTTTTTTTGGGTCATGTAAGGTACCTGGTTTGCCAGTTCCAATTGAGAACATGATACTTCGTTATGTCAAATCGAAAGCAGACTGGTGGACGAATGTTGCGCATTATAACAGGGAACGTATTAGAAGGGGAGCCACAGTAGACAAGACCGTATGCCGAAAGAATCTTGGAAGATTGACCCGTCTTTGGTTGAAGGCCGAACAGGTGTGTACATTATTCTCCTTGTACTACTTAAATGGTTATTGATATATGGAATTCCGCACCTTATTTTCCAACCATTGCTCTCTTCTTAATGTGCCTTTTCCCACAACTCTTTGCAGGAACGCCAGCACAATTACTTGAAAGACGGTCCCTATGTGACACCAGAAGAAGCGGTGGCCATTTACACGACAACTGTGCATTGGCTGGAATCTAGAAAATTTTCTCCGATTCCTTTTCCTCCATTGTCTTACAAGCATGATACAAAGCTACTTATCCTTGCCCTGGAAAGGTTGAAGGAGTCCTATAGTGTGGCTGTTAGGTTGAACCAGCTGCAAAGAGAAGAATTGGGTTTGATTGAGCAGGCCTATGATAACCCACACGAGGCTTTGTCCCGTATAAAACGTCATTTGCTTACACAACGTGCCTTTAAAGAAGTAAGTTTTAAGATACTTTGTGCATTTTTTTGTGGAGAATGAATTGTTTTACATATTTGTTTGTCATTTTTTGTGGAAGTTTTTTATCCAAATAATATGGCATTTGCAGGTTGGCATCGAGTTCATGGATTTGTATAGCTATCTGATTCCTGTCTATGAGATTGAGCCTCTTGAGAAGATCACTGATGCATATTTGGACCAGTACCTGTGGTACGAGGGTGATAAACGCCACCTTTTCCCAAATTGGATTAAACCGGCTGACTCAGAACCACCACCATTGTTGGTGTACAAATGGTGTCAGGGAATAAATAACTTACAAGGGATATGGGACACTAGTGAGGGACAATGCGTGGTCATGCTGCAGACCAAGTTCGAGAAGTTTTTTGAAAAGATCGATCTAACCATGCTGAACAGGTAATACTGTCAACTGAGTTACCTGCCCGTTGTTTTGCAAGTAACTGAATGAATTTTTTACGCTGATTTTGTTATTTATTTTTGCAGGCTTCTGCGTTTGGTTCTTGACCATAATATTGCCGATTATGTCACTGCAAAGAATAATGTTGTATTATCATACAAAGATATGAGTCATACAAACTCTTATGGGCTCATACGTGGCCTGCAGTTTGCTTCATTTGTTGTGCAGTACTATGGGCTTGTTTTGGACCTTCTGCTTCTTGGTTTGACTCGTGCTAGTGAGATAGCTGGACCACCGCATATGCCGAACGAGTTTATTACTTATCATGATACCAGAGTGGAAACACGGCATCCAATTCGGCTGTACTCAAGATATATTGATAAAGTGCATATATTGTTCCGCTTCACTCATGAAGAGGCTAGGGATCTTATCCAGCGGTATCTTACGGAACATCCAGATCCCAATAATGAAAATATGGTTGGTTATAACAATAAGAAATGCTGGCCGAGAGATGCCAGAATGCGGCTCATGAAGCATGATGGTATGCTATTTCATTAATTACATATACTCTGATCAGATACTTCAGTTTCATTTTGCATACAGCTGTTGTTCTTGATATTATCATGTTGCTAATTGGTCCTGACATTCTTGTTTCAGTGAATCTTGGAAGAAGTGTTTTTTGGGATATGAAAAACCGTCTTCCACGGAGTATTACCACCCTCGAATGGGAGAACAGCTTTGTGTCTGTGTACAGCAAAGATAATCCAAACTTGCTTTTCAGCATGTATGTCCTTTTGTTATATTATTCACTCTTCTCTTTTCACGTATTGAATGGCCTGTAAAATTGAGTACATTAATAATTTATTACAATGTGAAGGTGTGGTTTTGAAGTGCGTATATTGCCCAAGATACGAATGACCCAGGAAGCTTTTAGCAACACAAGAGATGGAGTTTGGAATCTGCAGAATGAGCAGACAAAAGAGCGTACTGCTGTTGCTTTCTTAAGGGTAGATGATGAACACATGAAGGTATTTGAGAACCGAGTGAGGCAAATTCTCATGTCCTCAGGTTCAACAACTTTCACGAAGATTGTTAACAAGTGGAATACGGCACTTATAGGTTAACATTGAACATCTCTTTTGCTTTCTGTTGGGTGCTGTTGTGCTTCATAATTTTAACTTGCCTGCATGCAGGCATTCCCATCTGAAAACCTTTTATATGCTACAGGACTCATGACATATTTCCGTGAAGCAACTGTGCACACACAAGAATTGCTGGATCTGCTAGTAAAATGTGAAAATAAGATCCAAACTCGTATTAAGATTGGGTTGAACTCAAAGATGCCTAGCAGGTAAAAAAAATCAGTTGGACTCGTGTAGTTTCTTTGCTTCTCTATTTGGACTTCTAGAAATTTATGAAACTTGTTTGATGCCAGGTTTCCCCCAGTTATCTTCTACACACCTAAAGAAATTGGAGGGCTTGGAATGTTGTCTATGGGCCATATCTTGATTCCCCAGAGTGACCTTCGGTATAGTAAGCAGACTGATGTTGGGGTAACACATTTTAGGAGTGGAATGAGTCACGAGGAAGATCAATTGATTCCTAATCTGTATAGATACATTCAGGCATGTTAATTATTTTATTGCTATATATTTTATTTTTATGTTTATGATGTGTCATTGTTATATGATATTCTTTGACTGTGGCAGCCATGGGAGAGTGAGTTCATTGATTCTCAGCGTGTGTGGGCTGAATATGCTTTGAAGAGGCAGGAAGCACAGGCCCAGAATCGGCGGTTAACCTTGGAGGATTTGGAAGTGAGTTATTTGCGTTTATTTATGGTCATTCACATCGTATTCATCTTTATATCTTTCGCTGGATGGTGTTCAATGGTTAGCTTTGTGGGTGTTATTATCATGAACTAGGTTGTTTATTCAAGCCTTATATTGGTGCCATCAGTTGCCTCTTCTTTTCGGGTTTCAATATGATTAATTGCTTTGTTTTACCATTTGTGTTCGACATTTGTATCTATTATTCATAAGAGACACATTACATGTTAAACATTTTATTTTTCAGGATTCATGGGATCGTGGGATTCCTCGAATCAACACTTTGTTTCAGAAAGATCGCCACACTCTTGCATATGACAAAGGATGGCGAGTGAGAACAGACTTTAAGCAGTATCAGGTACTGAAGCAGAATCCATTCTGGTGGACGCACCAGAGGCATGATGGGAAATTGTGGAACTTGAACAATTACAGAACTGACGTTATTCAGGCTCTGGGAGGAGTCGAAGGAATCCTTGAACATACTTTGTTCAAGGGAACATAGTAAGCTCCTTTTTTGTAGCATTAGTTCTTTCGCTTTGTATTGCTTTGTCTGGGTGGTTATGTGTATACATGAAGGTTTTATATCTAAAAATTTCAACGTTGAGTAATCGTAACTGTTAAATCATTTTTGTCATTGGGTCTGAGTCTGTATAGTGTGAATTGCAATGCTTTGTTTTTCTGAAAATGTTATATTTCGTGGTGGCCTCTGTCTACCTTAATTACATCTGAAGTGATTTTGCAGGCTTTATTTTTCTTGGTCCTAAGAGTTTGGTAAAGTTTTCTCGTGTGACGATACTGATTTACTATTTGTTTGGTTCAGCTTCCCAACGTGGGAGGGTCTATTCTGGGAGAAGGCTTCAGGATTTGAGGAGTCCATGAAGTATAAGAAATTAACTAACGCACAGCGGTCTGGACTTAACCAAATTCCTAACAGGAGGTTTACGCTTTGGTGGTCGCCTACTATAAACAGAGCAAATGTATATGTTGGTTTCCAAGTACAGCTGGATCTCACGGGGATTTTCATGCATGGAAAGATACCAACTCTAAAGATATCTCTAATTCAGATATTCCGTGCCCACTTGTGGCAGAAGATACACGAAAGTGTGGTGATGGATCTTTGCCAGGTTTTGGATCAAGAGCTGGATGCACTAGAGATCGAGACCGTACAGAAAGAAACCATCCACCCTCGAAAGAGTTACAAAATGAACAGCTCATGTGCTGATATACTACTCTTTGCTGCCCATAGATGGCCCATGTCAAAGCCTAGTCTTGTTGCTGAGTCAAAGGATGTGTTTGACCAAAAGGCTAGTAATAAATATTGGATAGACGTGCAGCTAAGGTGGGGTGATTATGATTCCCATGATATTGAGCGGTACACCAGGGCGAAGTTTATGGACTATACGACGGACAATATGTCGATATATCCATCACCAACTGGTATGTTATTAGTGTATGGCACCTGGAATGACATTTCTCGTACATATTAGTTTTTAACTCATATTATGTTTTGTGCAGGGGTTATGATTGGACTTGATTTAGCTTATAATCTGCATTCTGCATTTGGAAACTGGTTCCCTGGGTCTAAGCCACTGCTTGCTCAGGCCATGAACAAGATCATGAAGGTATGCATCAACATATTTATAGTTACTGTTTTAACACGTCATTTTTATTCAGTTGCTAAATGCATTTTTTTGCATGCAGTCCAATCCAGCGTTGTATGTGCTGAGAGAACGTATTAGGAAAGGGCTGCAATTGTATTCTTCAGAACCTACAGAACCTTACCTGTCATCTCAAAATTATGGGGAGATATTCAGCAATCAGATAATCTGGTTTGTGGATGACACGAATGTGTATCGTGTCACGATACACAAGACGTTTGAGGGAAATCTCACAACAAAACCTATCAATGGTGCCATTTTCATATTCAACCCTAGAACTGGCCAACTATTTCTGAAGGTTCGTTTCTGACTGTTGTTTATCTGTTTCACCTCTTTTTTTTTTATTTTTTATTTTTATTTTTATGCAGTTTGGACATTCAACTTTTCTCTCTTCTTGTACTTGTACAGGTCATTCACACGAGTGTATGGGCTGGGCAAAAGCGTCTTGGTCAGCTGGCCAAGTGGAAAACTGCTGAAGAAGTTGCTGCCCTAGTCCGGTCCTTGCCTGTTGAAGAGCAGCCGAAACAAATAATTGTGACACGGAAAGGAATGTTGGATCCTCTTGAAGTGCACTTGCTCGATTTCCCAAATATTGTCATCAAAGGAAGTGAGTTGCAGCTGCCGTTCCAAGCCTGCTTGAAGATTGAGAAATTTGGTGATCTGATCCTGAAGGCCACAGAGCCCCAGATGGTCTTGTTCAACATATATGACGACTGGTTGAAGACTATATCATCATACACAGCTTTTTCGAGGCTGATATTGATTTTGCGAGCTCTTCATGTCAACAATGAGAAGGCAAAGATGTTGCTGAAGCCTGACAAGACTATCATCACCGAGCCCCACCATATCTGGCCGTCTTTATCAGATGACCAGTGGACAAAGGTACGACAATTTAATAAACCTCTTCTGGGATTATTATCCTTGAAATTACTACTGAAACTACACTCACATTTAACTTAACTATTAAAAAAAGTTATCCCTTTAAAATAATTAAATATCTCATGAAATGCACACTCTCTTTAAATATTGACCCCCCTAATAATGATCTCCATTTTGTAGAAGAAAGCATGGCAAATCAAGTGGGTTATCTGTAATCTTGAGAGATGATTGAGTCTTTCTCATCTCTTCTGTTATATGGTAATGAGGATTGTATTTCTCATATTCTGTGTCCTATGACCTGTAGGTTGAAGTTGCCCTCAGAGATCTGATCCTTTCTGACTATGCCAAGAAGAACAACGTGAACACGTCGGCATTGACCCAATCAGAAATCCGTGATATAATTCTTGGAGCAGAGATCACTCCGCCTTCACAACAGCGACAACAAATTGCGGAAATTGAGAAACAGGCAATTTATCTATTTTCTGCGGCATAATATTTCCCTCTTGCATTTAGTTGATTGTCCCTGTTTTTAATACTGCTTTATCAATTATTTTCTAGGCAAAGGAGGCCAGTCAGCTCACAGCAGTCACTACTCGAACAACAAATGTGCATGGTGATTCCATCATTGTCACGACTATCAGTCCTTACGAACAGGCTGCTTTCGGGTCGAAAACTGACTGGCGTGTCCGAGCTATATCAGCCACCAATCTCCATCTTCGCGTCAATCACATATATGTGAACTCAGAGGACATTAAGGTATATTTGCCCTAGTTTTTTCAATATGATTGCGTGTATTTTACATAAATAACATCATATATATCTGTATACTTGTTTTACTAATTTTCTTGTTTTGATTAATTCATGAAGGAAACGGGGTATACTTACATCATGCCCAAGAATATCTTGAAGAAGTTCATTTGCATTGCTGACCTGCGCACTCAGATTGCTGGTTACCTTTATGGAGTAAGTCCTCCGGACAACCCCCAGGTGAAGGAGATCCGCTGTATCGCCATGCCGCCACAGTGGGGTACACACCAGCAGGTTAATCTACCATTGGCACTTCCTGAGCATGATTTCCTGAATGACTTGGAGCCTTTAGGATGGTTGCACACACAGCCAAATGAGCTTCCTCAGCTGTCACCACAGGTTTGAAGTCATGATAAGTCTATATTTAAGTTTAACAGTCCTTGGATCGATCAAATTATAAGATCCCGTTAGCTTATATCATTACAAATAAACACCATCGAGGTATTTTAGATTATTTGATAAAATTTGTAAAATTGCAACATATTGATTCGATGATGTATCTGTAATATTGAAAGACGGCTCCTTTTCTTTGTTTAGCACTTACTATCTGTACTGTAATTATATTTTATATGTCCTTTCTCGGTGGTTGGTGTTTTTATAATATTAAGATAAGATTTGCCGAATGTAGGATCTTGTGAGCCATGCTAGTATCTTGGCAAACAACAGACAATGGGATGGAGAGAAATGCATAATTCTGACTTGCAGTTTCACTCCTGGTTCTTGCTCATTAACTGCATACAAGCTAACTCCATCAGGGTATGAATGGGGTAAGAGTAATAAGGATGCACCTGCCAATCCACATGGTTATCTGCCGACTTACTACGAGAAAGTTCAGATGCTTTTGAGCGACCGTTTCCTCGGTTTCTACATGGTAATGCTTCAGCACTTACTTAAACCATTTCGGTTAAAAAAAAAAAAAAGAAAGAACACAAGGGGGTTCATATGTAATATTCGAAAAAGGGTTTAGTCTTGTTATGTTAATCTCACAAACAGGGAGCTTACTTGTTTTTTCAAATCTAACTACTTTTCAGATACCTGACAACCGTCCTTGGAACTACAACTTTATGGGCGTAAAACATGCTCCAGGCATGACATACGGGTTGAAGCTGGGCACACCCCATGAATACTACCATGAGGACCACCGCCCCACCCATTTCCTGGAGTTCAGCAACCTTGAGGAAGGTGCCACTGCAGAGGGTGATAGAGAAGATGCCTTCACTTGATTTCTCCCAAGATGCATTTGCTCGTTTTTGCCTTAGATGAGAAAAAATTGCAGAGTTTGCGCGTCTTGTAGATATGTATCCAATGATGTGTAAGAGTTGCCATTTTCCTTTTGCGCAATCGAGAATTGTAACTTTTGTAGTTTACCTCAATGCTATATAACTGAACTGCATTTTTTGTGGATATCATTCTGTGCCCACGAATTAGTGTTGGTAATATTCGGCAGGGTTTTACACAATTGGATGTGTTGTGAGTTTTTGGATTCTTCAAAAGAGTGTTGTTCCATGTAAAAGTATCAGACAAAATATATTACAAATATAATATGCACGTATAAACAGCTAAATGTCTTGGCAACAATTATTTCGAAGAAAATGGTGTTTATGGCTGAACATGTGTCAGTTTGAAGAAACACTGGTTTAAATGAATTTGATCGGCAACAATTGGTTTCGATGAACAATCTGGAGCTGCTGTTTTGGGAATCTTATTTTTCAGACGTCAGAATATCTGTTGAAGGAAAATGTTTTTCCATAAACAATCGCAATGCACAAATGTAGCCAATAAAAATACTCAAAACGAACGAAGCTATAATTCTTTTCCAACGGCACTTGTCTTCTGCCTTGATTTCAGGCTTAAAGAAATTTAACTCCCTAACCACATATTTTTTGTAGACAAAAATGTTACCCTATGTTTTTAGTACATTTTTACACAACTGAATTACTTTTATGCAATTATTTTAGTTACAAATATTAATATCTTACCAAATCATTTTTTTAATATATATATATATATATGGTATACTATTGATTGATATCTATCACTTATCAAGTCACACGTTTTCATATTTTCAGTAACCCCTTTCTCTCTCCTCGCCATTACCCTTCAGAGAAGAAAGCATCATCTCGTTCGGTGGGACCAGTCTTTTGGCGATAATGATTTCCAGCGTCTGCTGGTGGTGGTGGTGGTGGCTGCGGCTGCTCATGTGGGGATCGGGGATGCCGGGGACGATGATCATAACCTAGGCGTCGGAGGTGGAAAGTGAAGAGCGATCGACGGCGAGGGCGGGAGAGGAGGCGGAGTCGTCTTCATCGTGATTAGAGAATTCCTTTTCGTCGAGGAGGTCCTCGTCTTCATTGAAGTGGTCAGGGGCAACGGGGTTATTGGTGGAGGCCATCGGAGAATTTGGTGGTTAGGTTTAGTGAGCGGATGACCATATATGTTGTATATTTATAATTTTGTTGTTGTTTGTATAATTGCAGATATATACACTGTATATTTTTCGTATATATGCTGTTTATATTTTTCGTATGCACACTACTAGAGTGTGTATAGTTTGGATATTTCGTATGAAAGATTTGAATTGAAAATCATAAGGATCGACATGATCCTAGGTATATATACTGTATATCTTTCGTATATATACTGTTTATTGATTGTGTTGTTTTGCACGAGCTGAGTCTAGATGAAATATTTGAATTTAAAATCATAAGGATCGGCATGATCCTAGGTATATATGATGTATATTTTTCGTATACATATTGTTTATTAATTGTGTTGTTTTTAAAAACTTTGTAGAGTATGTTTGTGGTATATATTCTGTATACATGTAGTATATTTATCTGGACCTGATACTTCTTTTGTTGTTTGTGTAGTGGAACTTAAACTAAATTTTTTGTTTTGTAATAGGATGATCACGTAGATGAGACGAGCATGCAAGAAAGAAATCACCCTTCATCTGGTATGGAGGAACGACTGACGGCGGGTTCGCGTCGGTCAATCGGCTGTACTGGCGGGTTATGGCGGCGAATGGTAAAGGATAGCTCTGCACGAGTGCGACGATCGGCGACCAAAACTGACGAAGAATATGGCTCGCCCTTCAAGCATCGACGGTCGACCAAGCTCCAGTTGAAGGCGGTCTTCAAACATGAAGTGGCAGGGCCCGTGGTGGAGATAGGCGACGCGAATTGGCGGGGTTGGTGGACGGCCGAGAGGCCCGCGTATGAACAGATCGGGAAATTGAATCAGTCTCATTTTTTTTAACCGTACGGTTGTTATCTTCCTTTTCTTTATCAATCAAATAATGATAAAAAATACCATCCTTTATCAATTACCTAATATTTTGCTTTTATTGGGGAGAGATTTTCAAGATTAATATATGGCATTTGTGGAAATAAAATCTTGTAGTTGCATAAATCTGTAAGGAATATATTCCCCTTGCATATAGGGAAGGATGAAGCTAATATATGTGTATATATGTACTTTTTCCTTCAGGCTTCAAGCCGGGCCCATGCCCAAGATCTTCGGAATTCATGAATATTTATTCATGTCTGGGGTGGCTTGCTTTGGGGGTCACCCGAATAAGAATAGCAAGAACCTTTCTAAAAAATCAATACAAAACAAAGAACAAAACCAATACAAAACAAAGAAGTCTTCCTTATTGTTCTTTAGATCCAACTGTCAAGCATAAACCCATGTTTTCTTATGGCAAAACATTATAAGTTGCCACTTTCGTTTACTTTTTATAATAGGGTGAAAGCGGTAAAAATTAGAATTAGGTTAGAAATATATTCAGAAATTATGAACGGAACAAATTATGTATGCGTTGAGTAAAATTAAACATTAAAAGTACTCTTCACAATTCAACATTTCTTCTGTATAGTTATTTGCTTATTGCATTAAAAATCACAACGCTTTGAGCCTTTATTAGACAAAAGCGCTTTGGATTGTTGAAATTAGAATTTTAGCTTTTGAACTCTTTCATTCAATGTCTAATAAAGGGCATGGCAATTCTCGTTGGATGGTCATTAAACCTGATATGAGCAAAGCTTATGATCGAGTTGAATGAGTTTATGTTAAGGCACTTCTGGTTAAAAAGGGATTTCCTCCTCGCTATTGAAAACTCATTCGGAATTTCATCTCTACGGTTCAATTTACTTTCAGTATCAACGACCAAAATATGGGGTAGGTGCAACCTTCTCGGGGGATACCTCGTCAAGGATGTCCTTTATCTCCATACTTATTAATTCTTTGTTTGGAGGGATTCTCGGCAACTTAGAAAAAATCTAAAATGAATGACGCGATGGATGACTTAAAATGTAGCAGGAACGGACCTCCGATCTCCCACTTTGCGGATGATACCATTATTTTCTCAAAGGCCAATCCAACTGTGGCTTCGTTCATTGTTAGCATTCTTCATCAATATGAGCTAGCGTCGGGCCAAAAAGTTAATTTGGAGAAAACCACACTTTCTTTCTCCCCCAACACTCCTCAGGATATACGATAGGTAATATGGTCACTCTTCCGTATTCCATCGCTGTATCACACAAAACATATCTTGGGCTACCTTCTATGGTTGGTCGTGACAAAGGTCGAGCTTTTGCTTCTATCTGTAAAAAAATAGAATCAACTCTAGAGTCGGAACCGCAATCATTTTTTTCTCAGCTGGATGTGAAATTTAAAGATGTTGTACAATAGATGTATGTCTACTCTATGAGTCTCTTTTCATTCTCCAATGCCCTTTGTAATCAAATTAGACAAATTGTTGTTCAATTTTTGTGGGATTCTCGACTTGGCAAACGAAAACTATCATGGGTCAAATGGAGAAAATGATGAAGCCAAAACGAGAAGGGTTTCAAGGACTTTCACTTGTTTAAAAAAGAAATGCTGAGGAAACAAGCGTGGCGGATGATTGTGTTCCCTTATTCATTGGTATCTCGGGTGATTAAGGCTAAGTACTTCCCTTCTGATAACTTCTTTGAGGTTTGGGTCCATGCATAGTAGATCTTGTGGAGACGAGAGGTAATTTAAAATAGTTTGAGATGGTGAGTTGGGGACGAGTCGCAAATCAAAGATTACACTGACCCTTGGATACCCCACTTTCGCTATTTTCAACCTTTCTCCAGAAAGGTGGTTGGTATTGATTGAGTTAAGGATCTTATTGGGGTAAGCGCAACTTGGAACGAGAATTTAATTAATAGCATATATTACCATTTGATGCCCAGAAGATCTTTTCTATCTCGTTGTGTCTTTGTCACTTTGCAGATCAAATTATTTGGCACCAGTCAAAAAAATGGTTCTTATACGGCGAAAAGTGGCTACCACTTACTCTAATCCCTTCTTGATGAATCCAAGAATCTTGTTCGACTATTAACACGAGGTGGTGGAAAGCTTTGTGGAAAATAAATATTGCTCCAAAAGTGAATTTTTTTTATGTGGAAACTGAGTAATGTGGCATTTCCGCAGTCCAAAAATTTAGCTCGACACCACATAATTGTGGAAGTAAATTTCCATAGATATGGAGGCTGGGAATCAAATGTCCATGTCTTCTTCGACTGCATATGGCTTAAAAGTCTGTAAAAATGATTGGCTGGTTAGACACAATAGCGGGCCGACGTGACATGAGTTTTATTTTGATCTTCACCGATATTCTTGATGGAGAGCGAGGAGATGAATTATCGATGTTTTCAATTCTTTTATATCTTATTTGACAAGAGAGAAACCGAATATGCCAAACCGTCGTCCCTAATAGAAAGTTACCCATCGGGAAAAAATTGCGCCGCCACTGCTGGTCACACTGTCGCCGCCAATGTCGGGGCGTGTTGCAGCCATGTAGCGCGAGAATGTTGTCGGGGCGCTAGCGCGCGCGCACAAGGCATGCGCGACCAACTCTGTGTTCATTTTTGCGCAAATGATGGCATGCACGTCACCGCTCGTCAGCCGCACTAGAGTGAGGCACGTGTGGCCATAAGCGCTGCACCTTCGCAGGGGTGCTTCCCGGTCTGCTTCTTGACAAGTTTTGCGTGCGGCGAACGCAAGGGCTTCAACGAGCGACTCGCAAGCTCGTCGCTGCCCGCGCTCGCCGAGCCGTATGCCACCGCTTAACGCCACACCAACATCGTCCGATGCTCTTGCAAGCCATACGAGGCGTCTTAGCATATGCCTTGTCGATGCCCGCCACCGGTAACAAGTTGTGAGCAGGCGTTCCTGCATCCGCACGATACCTACATGTGGCAACGATCATGGGGTCGCGGCAGGCGCGCCTCGTCGGAGTTAGCCGGCCGTCGTCCTGATCGTCTAGGTTCGTCCGCGTTGACTAGGTCTACCAAAAAACATAATGAAAAATATATAATTTGACCCTATGACCCACATAGGGGTCGTACAAGAACGATCTCACGTTTAAATTCTTATAACAATTCCACAACCCAAAAAAAATCCTGATATGTCCTAGGCTTATAAAACATAAATGAACTAAACACATACATGCCATGTCGGATTCAAGAATTCATAAAAAAACAAAAACATAATGAAAAATATATAATTGACCCTGTGATTACATAGGGGTCATGCACGAACGATCTAATAAAATAATAAACTATGAGGTGTCCACCACACATTTAAATTATTAACAATTGCACAACCCAAAGAAAATCCCGACATGTACTAGGCTTATAAAACATACATGAACTGAACACATACATACATGCCATAATTGTTGAATTCAAGAATTCATGAAAAAACAATATATTCGCAACTATAATATACTATGCGTTGTGTCCACACAACTAATCATGTATATTCACGTAAGTCCTAATTCGAATAGTGCATAAAGATTGTAATAGAGTGGGCTCTTATAACAGTTATTGGTTATGTTAGGATTATCAGCCGATGTACATACCCGAATCTAATAAAATTAAATCATAGCGCAACGAAATCTATATCTAGGATTTGGAACTTATGCTTTATAATTTTTTGCTGACTTTAAGACGATTACATGCCTACGGGGTTGAAGGAATGGTTTTGAGTCGCGTCTTCTAGCCCACATTCCCTTCGTGCATGTCCTCGAGTCGCTAGATTGTACATCACCTGGCCGTTGGTCACAGAGTGACTGTGACCTGCTTGCTGCCACATACGCCTGATCGCGGGGATACGTCGCTGTCGTCAGGTCAATGCGTACTACGCCTGGTCACTGGCATGTGGGGGAGG
>CACSLK010024742.1:11288323-11300488 GCA_902706635.1 Striga hermonthica
TTTTCAAAACTAGTCCAGGAGGTTTAGGGCCATGCCACGTGTGATGACTGCTGTCAACGTGTCAAGAAAAAAAGGCCAAATCTGGGCCACATGGCATATCGGGCCTTTCAGACCCGAAATCGCATGAATGTTCTATTTTTGTTACTTCTTGAAAGTTGTGGGACTATTTTTGACTTTTACTATCTTGCGGGACAAAAAATGACACCCCTTGATCTGTGAAACTTGTTTTGAATTTTTCACTATTAAGTTGCTTCACACACAAATAAGGCGCGGCGGGCCAAAGTAAAACCCTGAATAAAGCCATGTATAATTATTAACTTGGCTAGTGAAATGTAGATGTACAATATTTGTACAAACTACGTATATATGTGTAGAGAACTTTATCGAAAAAACAAAAAATAAGATGGCTAAATAATAAAATACCGAGTCCTGTGAGAACGCAGTGTCCTTAAAACAGATTCGCCCCATATGAGCGTCTGTTTCCCAGGATACAACGGAAAAACCGAAACAAGTTCGGCGAACTGGAACTATGTCTGGACCAAAACACTTAAAAAGAAAAATGGGGGAATAAGCCTTTGAGAATATATATTTTCTTTCCTTGGTTTCGTGTTTTTTTTTTCTTCACAATAAGACAAGTCTTATTTAGTCATAAGACAAGTCACTTTATTAATTAAACCATTTATTGCATACTTGATAAAGTTAAGTTAAATGTAACATTTATAAAACCAAGTTACATCTTTAATAACACCAAGTTACAAGTTTTTTAAAGTAAAGTGGAAGACACAGTTTCAAAACCAATTCTTCAGTTACAATTTTCATTCAATTTTCCAACAATCCCCCACATGAATGAAATTGAAAAATAATGTTATGGTCCAACAGTTGAAACCTGCATAGGATAGGTAGGTGTTACCCTTTTAACCTTCCCTTGTGAAAGCACCATTAACTTACTAGCTGACCAGTAGACGCGATGGCTTTGAACTGTTCTGCCTTTGGTGTAAACGATAAATATACTTCACACAGTATTCTCCCTAACATATTCCAGTTCTCATTATTATGTCCATTAGTGGCCTTGGACATAGTCTGGTTCTGTATGAGGGTCTAAGAATTGAGCTCCACACAATTCTCTTCAAAGCGGCCCCACTTCTCTCTCACATAAGTGATTCTTAATTATAAGTAGCCCGTACTACCTTCTCATACAAGAATCATTAAAAGCCAAATGCTTATCCTACTCACCACGGGTATCACTGTTTAAGGAAGGGACATTGAATAAAATTCCACAGTGATCACAAGAGTCTTTTTACATTTAGGTTGTCCCTTTGAAACACGATCTTGGGATCTCCAGTCAAAAAGGTAGGGTTTCCATTGTATCAACTCATTTCTAGAGGCTTAAGACTCATTCCTCTCAAAGATTTAGCAACTAACTCTCTATTTAACTCTTTAGTTAGCGGATCCGCAAGATTATCTTTTGACTTCACATAGTCAATAGATATAGTACCACTTGAGAGTAGTTGTCTAATGGTATTATGTCTTCGACGAATATGTCTAGACTTACCATTATACATGTTACTTTGTGCCCTGCCTATAGCCGATTGACTATCATAATTTATACAAATGGCTGGCATTGGATTTGACCATCTTGGAATATCTTCTAAGAAATGGCGAAGCCACTCTGCCTCTTCTCCACTTTTGTCCAATGCTATAAAATCGGACTCCATTGTGGATCTGGCAATAACAGTCTACTCAGAAGATTTCCATAATATGGCTGCACCTCCCAAAGTGAACAAATATCCACTAGTGGATTTAGAATATTTCATATCCGATATCCAGTTGGCATTACTATAGCCTGCAATTACAGCTGGATATTTACAATAGTGCAAACCATATTTACAAGTATATCTCAAGTATCTAAGCAATCTCACAATTCCTTTCCAGTGTTCATCTCCTGGATTACTTGTATATCTACTCAGTTTACTCACTGCAAAAGCGATGTTCGGTCTAGTACAATTCATTAGATACATCAGACTCCCTATCACCTTGAATATTCGACTTGAGAAACACTTTCTCCTTTACTTTTTGACATATGTTGACTTGTATCTATCGGGGTCCTATCCTGAGTCAAATCATCCTTATTAAATTTTTCAAGGATTTTATCCACATAATGTGTCTGACTCAGAACAATTTCTTGTGATGTTCTATGAATTTTAATTCCAAGAATCACATCAGCTAGACCTATATCTTTCATGTCAAATCTTTAATTTAACATCTTTTGTGGATTTAATAATTTTTCATTGCTTCCAACAATGAGCATATCATCTACGTAAAGACATAGGATTACATAGCCCTTTCTGTGTCTTTGACATAAATACATTTATCACATTCATTAATTTTAAATCCACATTCAATCATGACATTATCAAATTTCTCATGCCATTATTTTGGAGCTTGTTTTAAGCCATACAAAGACTTAACCAACTTGCAAACTTTATTCTCTTGCCCGGTAGCAGAGAACCCTTCATGTTACTCCATATAAATCTCTTCTTCTAAAATTCCATTTTGAAAAGCTGCTTTTACATCCATTTGATGTATTTCAAGGTTTTGTCAAGCTACAATTGCAATAATCACTCTGATGGATGTTATCCTCGTCACTGGAGAATATGTATCAAAGTAATCAAGGCCTTGTTTTTTCTTATAACCTTTAATCACAAGTCTAGCCTTATACTTATCAATTTTTCTATCAGGTTTCATTTTTCTTTTGAAAATCCACCTGTAGCCCAATGGTTTACTTCCAGGAGGAAGATCCACTAGCTCCCATATGTGATTTTGCAAAATGAAATCAATTTCACTTTGGATTGCCTCTTTCCAAAGAGGTCCTTCAGAAGAATTTACAGTTTCTGAAAACGTTTATGGTTCACTTTCAACCATATAGGTTAGAAAATCTGGACCAACAAATTTTTCTATCCTACCTCTTTTACTTTTTCGAGGTTCTACCTCAACATATCCATCTTGAACCTTTTCCATTATTTCCAAATTTCTTTTAGTGGAACTAAAATCCACTTCAGACTTATGTGGAAATATATGCTAAAAAAAAAAAGCATTTCTAGATTCAAGTATCGTGTTCTTATAAATTTCCTCAATTTTGAATTCATGTACAAGAAATCGATAAGCACTACTGTTGTGTGCATATCCAATAAATATGCAGTCCATAGTTTTCGGTTCAATCTTTATTTTCTTTGGCGTAGGTATTGCTACCTTTGCCAGACATCCCCACACTCGCAAGTATTTGTAAGATGGTGGTCTTCCATGCCATAATTCATATGACTTTTGTCTATCTTTTTATGGGGAACCTTATTTAAAAGGTAATTTGCTGACAATACAGCTTCTTTCCACATGTTCTGTGAAAGCCCAAAACTTAACAACATGGAATTCATCATTTCTTTCAAAGTACGATTTTTTCTTTCTGCAATTCCATTTTGTTGCGGTGAATAAGGTGTTGTCATTTCATGTCTTAACCCATGTTAAGCACATAACTCAGTAAAACATGACTCATATTCACCTCCTCTGTCACTTCTTATCACCTTAATCTTTTTATTTAACTGATTCTCAACTTCATTATTATAGAGAGTGATATGGGATATTATATACACAAGGCTAAACCGGTATGCTGGGCCGGTCGAGAAGGTTAAACCAAGAGGGAGCCAAGCCAAAAGGCGGGAAGATCGAACATTCAGGGAATCGACCAGGCAGGTGGTCGACCAGTTCACCGCACGACCAAACTAACGATCGAGCAACCCATCGCTCGACTAGATACATGATCGAGCAACCTATTCAACCTCAATAGGTCGATCGCTTCGAGGAACTAACAGTCGGCCCAGTCATGGGCGCGTGTATCACGGGCGCGCGTAAGAGCCTCCAACTGAGTCCCAGGAGAATATTTACCCCATGTGCAGGGGGGACACGTGTCGACAATGTATTGGGTGATAGCAATAACCACCTCTGACAGCCCCCAACGCCCCGCGCCACCTCTGACATGTGCGCGGCGTGCCAGAGTACGGATGGGCAGCTTGGGCAGCCAGCTCATCCTTATCCGGGCAGCTATTAGGGCAGGTATCTCACCCCTATATAAAGGGGGTGAGCCTTTCTCCTTGGACACATTCTATTTTCCATACTTCACTTCAGTATACTTATACACATACTGACTTAAGCATCGGAGGCTCTTCACTGGACACAACCCCCGGTGTGAGAGTTATTTGCAGGTTTCCGGCGTTCTACCGGCAAGGACCCAGATCTATCCGTTCGAACCGGACCAGGACGCTTACACTTGTATTAGAGAGTAAATTTCTCTATCGCTTCATCCTTACTTTTGAAAAGATACACGTAATAAAATTTAGTGCTATTATCTACAAAAGTAATGAAATATTTATTTTCACCACGTGCCGTGACAGTTTTTAAATTACATATATCAGTGTGAATTAAATCAAGTGGTTCACTATTTCTTTCAATAGTTTGAAATGGTAATCGTGTCAATTTTTCTTCAACACAAGTTTCACACATATGATTTGAATCAATAAGGAACATAGGTATGCTTTTTCAAACCTGCAAGGGGTATTATAATTGACATGTCCCAGTCTACCATGCTACACAATGGAAGACTCAAGCATATCAACGAAAGAATTAACATTTTTATTAATTGTCATCACATTGAGCTTAAAAAGCCCATTACATTCATAACCCTTCCCTACAAATGCTTCATTTTTAGTCAAAATGACCTTATTAGATTCAAACACTACACGAAAACTATGTTTGATCAACGAAGAACCAGACAATAGGTTCTTGCGAATTTCTGCTACATAAAGGACATTATTAAGAGTCAACTCTTTTGTAGATGTCATCTTCAGTACCACTTTACCTACTCCTTTGATGTCAGACGTGGCGGAATTTTCCATGAAGAGCTTTTCTCCAACCATCGTCTCATCAAGGACATTAAACATTTCCTTGTTTGAGCAAACATGACGGGTAGCACCCGTGTCAATCCACCATTCATATGGATTTGAGCCCACTAGATTCACCTCAGATATAACTGCGGCGAGGTGCATCTCATCAACATCTTTGGCCAGATTTTCCACCATGTGGGCTTCTTAAGTTTTCTTTGGCAACCTGCAATCAGATGCCTTATGGCCAGGTTTACTACAATTATAACAATTTCCAGAAATTTTTTTCTTAAAAATCTATTTCTTTGGCCCCATTACTGTCTTTCAATTATTGCCAGTTTTTATTCTTATTATTTTTGTTTGAGCTTTCGCCATGCTCAACAACATTAGCCTTAGCCAAATGAGGGTTAACCATTTTGTTGTCGTAGCCCTTGTTGTCTTCTTCAATTCGAAGTCTAACAACGAGCTCTTCAACGGTCATCTCCTTTTCTTATGTAATAAATAATTTTTGAAATCTTTCCACCTCGGTGGAAGCTTTGCAATTATGGCAGTCACCTGAAAAGTTTCATTCACCACCATTCCCTCGGAATGGATATCATGCAAGATTATTTGAAGCTCTTGCACTTGACTGATTACAGTCTTCGAGTCAATCATCTTGGAGTCCAGAAACCGACCAACAGGAAATTTCTTGGCCCCAGCGTCTTCGGTTTTATATTTTTTATCCAAAGACTCCCAAAGCTCTTTCGCTGTTTTGATAGTACTGTACACGTTGTACAGTGTATCAGCCAAGCAGTTCATCACATAATTTTTACATAAGAAATCAGAGTGATTCCATGCATCAAACGCACTAACCGCTTGAATATCTGGATTTTCCCCCAACTTGGGTGGATTTTTTGTCAAGAACCTCGCAAGGTTCAACGTAGTGAGATAAAAAAGCATCTTTTACTGCCAGCGCTTGAAATTCAAGCCATTAATTTTTTTTGGTTTATCAGCATGATTTATCGAAACATAAGGAGAAATTGAATTTGTAGTAGCAACACCGGTATTAGCAACGCCAATAGTATTTTGTTCAGCAGCCATCTTTAATCGGAATCTATATTAAGATTGTAAGTAACTTTATCGGGAAAATAAAAAATAAGATGGCTAAATAATAAAATACCGAGGCCTGTGAGAACACAATGTGCTTAAAACAGATTCGCCCCGTATGAGCGTCTGATTCCCAGGATACAGCAAAAAAATCAAAACAAATTCGGCGAACTGGAACTATGCCTGGACCAAAACACTTAAAAAGAAAAATGGGGGAATAAGCCTTTGAGAATATTTTCTTTCCTTGGTTTCATGTTTTTTTCTTCACAATTAGAAAAGACTTATTTAGTCATAAGACAAGTCACTTCATTAATTAAACCATTTATTGCAAACTTGGTAATGTCAAGTTAAATGTAACATTTATAAAACCAAGTTACATCTTTAATAACACCATGTTACAAGTTTTTGAAAGTAGAAAACACGGTTTCAAAACCAATTCTCAAATACAATTTTCATTCAATTTTCCAACAAATGTTTCCTTATGCGCCTAATCATGTTAATGCTACATGATTTTCCTCATGCATGCAAGCTCTAGAGCTATACATCCAAGTTGTACATTTGATTTTTAATAGTAAATACACAATTAAAAACCAGAAAATTAATTTTAAATAAATAATAAAAAAAATTAGTAGAATCTGTGAAATAATAAAATGAATAAAATCCTTCCCTGCCCAATAATCACACCACCAAACCCAGTAGTATATTACAAAGCAACAAGAGGTTGAGAGAGGCGAGGAGCGAGTAACCCCTGCTATTGCTGGGGACAAGCCCCGTGAAGCCAACATCGTACGACACGCTCCCATCCGCCCTGAATAGCCCGAAATTCCTCTCGGAGGTTGGGCCGGGCTTCAAATTCTCATTGAACAATGCAAACACGTAGGCCCTCACCACCCTCTTTGGCCTATAAGGTGTACCCTTCTTCTTGAGGAGTCTCTTCCTCAAGTTGCGATTGTACGTCCTCGCATTCTTCAAGTCGGCCCCGGCCTCGTCGGCATCCCCCTTGGAGGCCCAACCCGTCTCGGAAACTATGACTTCCATCCTCCCGAAACCCACCTTCTCTAGTGCTGCGTACGATGCGTCAACCATCGCGTCAAACATGTTGTCATAGTGAAGCCCGGTCTTTGCGTCGTGAATCCCATCATTCTTCAAAAACAGTGCGTAGTTCAAGTCTATGTGCTCCGGGTCGCTCTTGTACGCCAGAAACGGGTATGCGTTAATGTAGAAAGGCGTCCCCACCTGAACCCACAAACTCATGATCATTCGTGTTGTAGTACTTTTGGGGCTAAAATTTCATTTTCAGTACACTATATTGGTCAGCTTTTGAAAAAAATATCCCTCATATAAGGCGTCATCAAGAATAGTTCACTAAGTTGCCACTTTAATTAACATTCGTAAAATAACCAACATAGTGTATTAAAAATGATCACTTTTAGTACGTTAATGTACTAAACTTAATGGGCTATTCTTGATAATTCTTATAAGAGGGATTATCTTCGGAAAATGGCTAGTGGACTGTTTTTGAAATTTTAGTTGTACTTTTGTAGCCTAGTATTAATTTTTCATTCGTGTCGACTGACCTGCGCGAAAAATTGCAACAAGGGTCGCATGAACGGGAGGACGGTTTCCTTAAAAGCCCCGGCTGACGGGGGATAGGTGATGGAAAACACGGCTTCCGAGTGGGGACTCGAGACTTGGATTCGGTCGGCCAGGCCGAGTCGGACAAGGGCGTTGTAGACATTTCGCACGGCCGGGACAAGGGCCTCCGAGAGGCTATCATCGCCTCCTCCTCCGAGGACCTCGTTCCCGACTGCGATGCCAGCGATGAGGGTGCCGCCGCCGTCCTTTGCGAGGTGAGTCTCCACGTTGTCCTTTATCCACTCGACTGCTCTGTCCGCGCTCGTGGCCATGTCCACAAGGTGCTCGTTTCCGAGGCCCACGATGATCTCGATGCCCGAGTTTCGGAAGGCCGTGAGGACCGCAGGGTCAGCGTCGTAGATGCGTATGTTTCTGATGCGGGCGGCCTTGAGGAGGGTGACCACGCTCTCCGGAGAAGGGATGTTGTCCGCGATCCTACCGTAGTTGATGCCGTACGTGCCCGTGAACGAACCATGCACCACCAAAACTGTCAAATTAATATAATCAACATGTTGCAACTCATGACTAAACAATTGCCAATCACAACAAGCACGTACCGTTTGATGTAGGAAAAGAAAAGAGCACAACGAATAAGAATAAGAATCCCTGCATGATATTCAAACCGAAAAAGTGAATAGAAAGAGGTGATTTTGAGAAAGTGGGGACAACATGAGATAGATATTATATCGTTTTGTAAGTTGAGAGGTTTTTACCAAAAGAATGCTTACTTAATTTGCAGGCAAATGCCAAGCCATTGTCGTCTTTTGAGGATTGAACAAAACAATGAAAGATTCCAAACCTAGCAACAAGGAAAAAATGATTTGTTAATAATAAGAAATGTTGTTTTAGGATGGTGGCTTGGAATGAGATTCCTTACTTTTCATCAACACATCAAGTATGCTTTTTGTTCATCATGCGGAAATTCTGCAGTCCCATTACGAAACCATTCCGTTGGAGTTTGTAACCGACTAACCGTTAGATCATAATGTAACCGTCGGGTATAGTTGATCTAACAGTTACAAACCCTGACGGAATGGTTCCGTACCGTAGCATATATATCCCGTTCAATCATGAATCTTGATGCTTACTTTCTTAATGACAATCTTTTTTTGGAGCTTTAGGTGTTCCTATAAAAGATGGTCAAGCATGAATGGTGAGGAATGAGGATGTAATAATCAGCTAATCACAAAGCCAACCTGAAATAAAATTCCCTTTTAGAGAAACTTTTTGTTTGCTTCCCCCAACTTCTCCTTTCAACTGTCGAATTAGAAAACAACTTAACAAATGGTCCATTAATTTGGCCTAATTACATAAATTGAAACTTTCATAAATAATCTATTAATTTATTCCCGAAAAGATTTCCAGACTCTCTAACTGAGTGGATGCAATCACAAAGGCTAAAAGACATGATTATGTAACTATATATTGACAAAATAATTGGAGCTTAAGAAATTCCAAACTTACATTCCTAAAACTTTTTTTTATTCACTAAATATGATATTCAAAAAGAGAACTAATTAAGCCAAGAATCAGCTTAATTATATATAGTTATTATATATATAGAGAGGGCCGCGCTCCGGTGAGAATAGTACACGGTGAAAGAAACAAGAATAAATCCTAGCCGTTGGATCAAAGGATCCAACAACTACAAAAAAAAAGTCAAAATCTTGCACTCAATAAAGGTATTATGGACATTACAATTACACATTCAACTAACTTCCTGGGTCCCACGCCACATCACAGTGCCATGTCATCATCTTTTTTATCACATACCCACCCAAAACACACGCACACACATGGAAGACACACGAGCACACACACAACACACACATCACACACGCTGACACACATCACCCGTCGACGACTCACTGTCACACTTCCTGCCGACGACTACTGCTCCGCCGCCAACGCCGTGCTTCCTGCCACAGTCGGAGCCGTATAGAAGTCCAACAACAAACAAACACGGCCGGTTTCCGTCCTTCTTCACAAGAGCGGCGCGCCGCCGCTCAAGTCATCGTCTCCGGCGCCATCCTCCGCCAAGCTCGACGTAAACCTCCTTGATACAGATGCAGCGGAGCTGAAATCAACCTTCCAGCTCGAAGGTTGAATTTCAATTGCGGTTTCTGTAAACAAAAAAAAAAAAGACCAAGGATCCGTTAGTGTTTAGATTAACCCAAGGAGCCTGGCGACTCAGCCAAACAATAGTTTTGGGTCGTGGGTGCTGGATAAGCGATAGTGTGGGAGGTGCAAAACGATGAGGAGGCGTGCAACATGTCCAGTGTCTTGGCATGAGTCTGCCCAGAGTGGTGAGGAGGGAAAGATGTCTGTCAACCTGTAAAATAATATGGACCACAAAAAGGAAATATCCCTATGCTTCGCATTATTCCTTTATGTCTAAGTGGACCAAAGAATCAGACAAGGAATAAGTAAGCCCACATGCCTATCGTATGTGTTATGTGTGAAAAAAATCAGAAGCTCAATGAAGTTATATGTTGTAGGTATGGGTATATGGGTGTATCAGGAATAATGTTCCCACACTCTCCTCACAGTATCGCTCTCAAGAAACAAATGGTTGAAGGTCTCCATCTGAAAATCACCGGTCTCAGCACAACAATAACAACGTGAGGGGAAGGAGAACCCCCTCGCCTACATCAAAGTATCAATTGACAAGCAACACAAAAGAAGACGCCAAAGGAAGACAAAGATGGTGGGGGGTAAGTAGGTCGGTCTAGATTGCCCTAAAGAGAAGGTTAGGCCGGTCCCTCAGCCGTAGTTCCCCTGAAGTTGAGGTCGTAGAGAATGAACCCGAAGATGTAAGTCTCCACCTTATACCATCTAAACCGTCCTCCGAGATGGGTATTTGTTGGATCTGATCTATCTATTGGTCACTAAAGCCCACTTCAGTGCCCAAAATCCTCCTATCCATATCCCAACCCCCATCCGTCCACAGGCCCTTCACATAGAGAAAGGGAAGGTGGGTGACGTATCTAGTACTCGAAAGGGTCACCTCACCAAACCACCACTCATCCCAAAAGCTAATGTCCCTCTCACCCAGAGTCCAAAAAATGTGCTTCTAAGCACGTTTACCAACCATGGTGAGGCAACTCCACTGTATGTTATTGCAGTTAGTGGTCGTCACCTTACAAGGGTGGGCAGCGCCTTTAAGGCAGTACTTCCAGCGAAGATACTGGGCCCAAAGAGACTAACCCTCCGTAAAGCGCCTCCACATCTTATAAATTAATGCAGTGACGACGTCCAAAAAATGACAGATCCTGAGGCCCCCCTTAGCAAAGGGGCGATAAGCGGAGTCGCACTTCACCCAGTGGACCTGTCTCTCTTTTTGGGAGCCCTCCCCATGCCCCCAAAAACAACGAGCCAAGATCTGATCTAGCTCGTGAATCATAGACTAGTTGGGGTCAACGACCGTAAGAAAGTGGAGCGGGAGGGCGCTGAGGGTGCTCTTGATCAGTGCAAGCCGCTTCAAAAGAGAGGTGTCTGTGAGACCAGCCGGAGATCCGTTCAATCAGCCTCTGCCTGACACCTATGAAGAGATCATGCGAGAGATGGCCCTTGTATATGGGGCACCAAGATAGGTGTTGGGGAGGTCTCCTCGCGCAAAACCATATCGCTCGTGGACCCAATGGTCCTGCTGGTCCGAAATGTGATGGTCAAGGGTAAAAGTACTTGTATGCACATTGACAAGCTGATCGGAAATCGAGCTATAGTGCCCCAGAAGGTATATGAGCTCGGTCAGGCCATTATTATTCGCACGAGTGAAGATAATAATGTCATCTGCATAGGAGAGGTGGGAGATGGGAGGACCGTATCCACGAGTGTTATAGGTCATCCTCGGAAAATCGCTAGTGAAGTCGTCAAGGCAACGAGACATGTAGTCCACCGCAAAGACAAAAAGAGAGGGGGATAACGGATCCCCCAGCTGAAGACCACGGGTGGAAGGGAAAAGTCCGTGGGGCTACCGTTAACCAGAACCGAGAACGTGCAGTGTTCCACGCACGTGTTGAGTAAATTTTTGGGTATTGGTAACCGAGTTACCCGGCCTCGGGTAGTTCTCAAAGGAAGGCTATTCGGAGCTTCGGTTACTACCTAGTCGTCAAAGTCACTCAAACGAAAACATCCTAGACATGCTAATCGCTTGGTTTGGGTTGAATTTAAACTAAACTAAACTACTAGTTGAAAGCATGAGAAAGCAAGTAAAGCATGAGCGCATGAGGGAGAAAAAGAGAGAGAGAGAGAGAGAGAGAGAGAGAGAGATCAAGGGGGAAAGAGAGAGATTGGTTCATCGGAGTCATCATGATCAAAAGCACGCAAAAATCCAACCATTGCCATGTTTGCTAAAAACCGTAGAAAGTCAAATCAAACTCTAGCATGAATCGAGCAAGAATTCAACTCCTATCACACTTAGTCAAATATTCTTGATCCAAAGCAACAATCTTTTCTTCCAAAATCTCAAGCACAACATCAATTTTACCAAAGCAAGAAAGATATACTAGGTAAT
>CACSLK010024742.1:11342061-11357901 GCA_902706635.1 Striga hermonthica
ATATTCTCACCAATCATCTAAACATTCAAATCCAAATGTTTCCTTTAATAATACTAGGTCGTGCATCACATTGGTTTCCTTCCATAATACTAGGTCGTGCATCACACGAGTACCGCATCAGTAATATAAATATAACCCGAAAATAAAACAGCTTGCCAAAATATTTAACAGACACTTTTAACTTATTTTTTGAGAGTTCACATTCAAAGGGTCGAGCAGGCCAATTAGTGGCACGAGAAACCGAAATAAAATACAAAGAGTTCAAATTATATACCGCACTGCATCCAATTTGTCCGCTTTTAATTTTACCCAAGCAAAAAAGGCAGCAATATTGATGCACATCTTTGCTCCTAAAATCTAGCATTACAACACCCTTTTTTTTTCACAACAGCGAAATGTATTTTAAAGGAAATGACCAAAGAACCTAGTTTTCAACCACAATTGGTCTCTTAATCAATCATACATTCCTTCCTGCTCCCAAATATCTACAAGGAAATCTACCATTTCCTGCAAAAAGTTTAATCAATCGAAATAAAACATATATTAAACGATTATAAGTGTATGCTCTACTCTATAAAAAAATTATATATCGACAAACAATATAAAGAAAAATTACTTACAGCAAGAGGTATGGGTTTGTGAAAGGGCTTGTTGTTGCTAAGCAAACTGTCATACGTCGCATCCCAGCTGCACACGAGATGATTCAAAAATAGAATAAGTTTTAAACTGAATCTGTATACTGACTTGAAGATACGAAAGTAATGCCCACTAAATGGAAGGTGTTTGTCTTAAAGCTTATTTAGGTAAAAACTAAAGCGTCTCTACTTGAGGAGATGTTTCTAGAGCTTAGACGACGTTTGATTTTGTTTTCGAAAATAAGTTACTGAAGCACTTGGATAAAAGTAATAAAAACGGTGCAACTTTTAAAATGCTAGTATTGAAATTATTGTGATTATAAATGGTTGAAATATAAGAAGATACAAAAGTAAGATTTTGATTTTTCGAAGAACAGCTTTTTATGGACTAACTAACAATACCCAACATTCATCTCCGAAAACTTGTCCACTACTGCTGTTACACTCATAGTTTTAAATTAAAAATGGCAATCAGAGGCGATTTGCCATGGATGGCCACAAGCGAGAGGCAAGGGCTCAGCAACATAAGAAGAGGACACAAATCACAACTAACATTAGCTACCCAAAAATAAAATTGGAACCTCAAAAAGAATATTAGAAATATGAAATAAAATAACTAAAAGAAAAACGATAAAGAATTAAAAAAATAAAAAATATAATAGAAAATAGAAGTTTAGAAACTAAAAGTAGAAAAAGAAAATGAAAACAGAAAATAAAAAATGAAAAAGAGAAACACAAAAAAAAAATATATATAAAAGAAAGCAGATTGGGCTAGAGGTAAAACCAGAAAAGGAAAAAGAAAATTGTAGCAACTCTAATTTCCTGGGGGTCAGCAGAGGTCAGCAGGGGTAGTGGCTGTAGTGCGATGGCGGACGGCTGTAAGAGAAGGTCGAAGATGGGATGGGTCGACTGGTGGTCCCTCCATTTTTTAGATCAAAGTTGGTTAACTAAGTAATTTTCCCCAACAGTAAAACCCTAGTTTCGGTGCAAAATTTCAGATTGAAGGAAGGAGAGTTTTAGGACCCCGATTTAGAGAGTGTCATATATCAGTCCTTATTTCTTTTCTTTTTTTTTTTTCATTTTGATAATTTAAAACGGGACAGGGCTGTGGGGGTGAAGCACATCTATGTCTGCTTTGGTCAGCGAAAAGGCGCCGCAAAAACGACTCTATTTCAGATGCTGCCTCTCGCAACGGCATCACCATTTAAACTATGTTTACAGTGTCCCACATCTCCAAGAAAGAGAGAAGCACAATTTCATAAAGAAGAAATATGCATAGGAAAGAAGCTAAAAACTAAGCCATCTGGCAAGGAACAAAAGTTTGCATTTCAAACGAGGACTTCAATAACTCCTTTTGAATAAATTAATGTCCACTACAGTTGCACAAAAAGGTAAAGAAAAATAGTTTCATGTAGAACTCTGAGGATTTGAAATCCATTATATCCAGACAAAGAAATGCTTTCTCAAAATAGAGAAGAAACATTACTGCCAATCGAACAAAGATTTTGGGCGTAGAGTCCAAACAAATATATATCAACTAATGAATATCTTGTTACTCCATATACGAGATTTGAATAATTTATTTGTGCTACATATCAGAAACACAGATAAGTGAAGCGATCTCACCTTAAACTGGGCTCATGATGTTGTTGTGCTCGACCGGGAGACTTGTTGTTCCCAACCCATTTCTTTCTAATCAGGTTCCACTGAATAAGACCTGTAGTCCACAAAACGAAAGAAGCATAGGGAGCAGGCAAATGATGATGATGATGAATGAGAAATACCAAAAGAAAATACCATGACCTCAAATGATGAAAGAGTTAACAGTACATAAGAAATCTACAGAAAAATGTTGGCATGACGATTATATTAGGTGTCAAACTAATGTATTTTATGAATAAAAGTTATGTCTATTGTGACTCGTGTATAAGTTTGATGTATTTCACTATATCGTGATTAGTTTCAGTTGCTCCTGCATTCTGGGGTTTTTACTGTTTAGTACAATCTTCCCAAGGTCCACAATATAACTATTCTGACACCACAATATAACTATAGATCACAAACACCACAATAACCAGCAAATAAAACCCAGACAACAATTCTGACACTCTACCAACACTTCCACAATTAAAAAGGGGATGACCACAAATATTGATAAAGATGTTTAGCCGGATCACAAATATCTCCAATTATTTATCAGATTACACATATCTACAAACAACCCCATGAGGTCTGTATTTACCTAACAAAATCCCACCCCTAGATAGTGCAATTTGTATTTAGTAAAATAAAACTAGGAAAAAGGGAAGGCACTTCTGTAGATATATAGGTTTTTCCTTTAATAACACTACCCAAAAGGGTGGTTTGTAATGAACTCAAAGGAAAAATGTGCAGTCCACTTACCATGATTTACAAAGTCAGATGATTTATATGAGCTTCCCGCACCAGCAGCATCATGGGTTTGAGTCAATGTACATGCCGATGAGATGCTTCCACAAGATTGAAATGCATTATCCATATCATAAGTGCTCGTTGTCCAATAATCTTCAGATAAAGTAGATTTTGAAGCCTTTTTCCAGGCGTGTTGGTTATGCTGTGATTTTAACGATTCCTCGAGTGAGGGAATCAGGTGGGGCCTATTGTCACACCCAAGACAGCAACTGCTCTGTTCCAAAAGACAATATTGGCTGTAAGATATCAAGTTATTTCAACATATACATACAACAAATCACAAAGGTACACTTTCTAACCTAATGAAACAACAAAGAAATTTAAAGAAGAAATAAAATGAAACATATGCATGTCATAACCATCATTAATCATTATTAACTGAACAAATTTTATGGTTACACCACTATAATGGAGGCAAAGGACATTTTAATCTTCTAATGCAATGAACAATCGGTGAGCAACCCGTTTCTCAAATCAACTTAACATTAACATTACAAATGTACAAAAACAAAGTATCCACACACATGTAGAAAATTAGAAACATTGTATACATATTTGCAAGTAGTACATAGAAGATGTGAGCAAACACTGAGAAGTGAAGAGGCTAATTGTAATTCTGTGAATAGTTGTACGTCGTAAAGTGGATTCATAGTCAACCTTAATTTCTAGACCTTTTGATGAAGGAAAAAAAAAAACGTATATTACACGGGAGTTATATGAAGAGAAACAACCATGCGAATATTCAATCCCCTCAACACCTTGGTATAACAATAATGACATATCCCATTTCTCTGTGTTGCAAATTTTTTATTCTGTTCTCTTTTATTTCTCGATTTATTGGCAATGGAGTTTCATTTTCCTCCTCTAATCTTCCTCGTATTTAGCATTAAATAGGAAAAAATGGCCAATATAATCAATTGAAAAAGAGCAATCAAAAAACCAATAGATAGGCTGTGCATGTGAAGACCTCAAATCAACGACAACCACAATCGATCTATACTAAGCAACAACTAAAGAAACAATACCATAGCAATCAAATAACATCCATGAAAGCATCAATCAATTTGCATCAAAATTAACAAATCTTTTGTCAAAAGAAAAAGGGGACAATACCATCGTTGTATTCCAATAGCAAGCTAAATCAACATAAAGGAAACCAACAACAATGGCGTAAAATCAGAATTAAATTGCTTACCCCATACAGGCAATAATATGGAACACCCAAACTGCAATCGATCCGAAACGTAATAAGGAACCCACCATAAACATCGATTTCAATACAGCTGAAAAACTTCGGCGGATACCTGAGATTTCACCAAATTTCTTATACTGATAACAGAAATATAACAATAAAGTAGCCTACTTATGAGGAATTGAAATAAACCTTAGAGAGAGAAAGGAATCTGCTCCATTATTTTCTTCGGATTATTTCTCTCCTCGAGGTTGTAAATCGTTCACGCTTTCGGCTTTCAGGATAAGAGGTTTTCTCGTATGTTTCTTCTTTGAATATAATAAAATCAGAATGTATGCAACAAATCGAGAGAGGGTAAATAGCAATTTTTGGTCCTTTGATTATTAGGTGGTTGACATTTGACAACTAGTATTAAAGATTAAAGATGGAAGATGCTACGGTCTCGTTACGGAACTATTCGGTCGGGGTAACTGTTAGATCAATTATCTCCGACAGTTACATGATGATCTAACTGTTAGAAACCTCGACGGAATGGTTCTGTAACGGGACCTTGACATTTCTCTATAAAGATAGAAGGGATATTAATATAGCCATAGTTCGACTATGATGTACTGGTACCAAGTAAAATAGGTCGACCAAGTTGAGAATCATTTAGGCCACCTAGAGAGGGCTAGATAGGTCGACGAATAACTTGTGTGATGAACAGATAAGTTGAGACTAACCTCGAAACTACAGTGGACAACCTAATCGACCAAGACATATTGAAGTCAACCACGACACGATGGAGCGACCTAAACTACTAAAACCTACCAATACCCAACATGACGACCTACATAACGAGACAAGACAGAAGGATATACTTAGCCTAGAGACCTGACTCATCAATACTCATTGAGACAAGACTGTAGATACGTTACAATTATGGCCAAATAATTAGCGCCACGTGGAAATTCATATATTAAAAATCAAATTATATTTTCTATTTATATTTTAGGAATTTCTATAGATTTAATTCATGAATTTAAATGGTTAAATAATTGATAGTTTGATATTTTAATTCTCGGCCAATCAAATAATGTGGTGTCAAATTTTATTTCTTGGTACATAAATCACATGTTTTCTAGAAGACCTTGAAAGACTTAAGTAGATCCAGAAGATCTTATTTGAATCATATGGACCAATCAAATCGCGTCCTACGATTCTTAAATGTGGTATGGTTCTAACTCTTACCTTAAGGAGACATATCACAATTCATATCCAAGTTCAAGAGTTTTAGAGATTTTCTCGACGAGATTCAAGTGTTCTTGAAGGTTTGTTGATGTCTAAAAATGACCAACAATGTATTCGAACTGCACACTAGAATGTGTACTCGGTTCGGTCTCACAAACAGGTATGTGTGTAGTGTTCGGTTCTGGGATTGAACCGAATAGAAATTCTGTTTGTGACTTATGTAGTAATTAATGAGAGCATTTACTCATTGCATTTAATGTTGTCCTCCCTCCTTATATAGGAAGTTTAGGGACTTTGTACATTTCCCTCTTGGAGATTTTCTATATTTCTTTTACAAGATATTCTTGGATATTAGTCATTCTGTATTAAATGCTAATGTACTATACAATCTAATCCCAATATTAATGGTTCATCTAGATCACGCCACGTGTCCAATCAGATTTAACGCCATTAGATCAAGGATTTTCGGATCTTGCTGCATTTAATGCGCTTGGTACGGACGATTTGGGCAATGATTAAAACTGAGTCTACTTTTTTGCACCTGTCCGTTCGGTATGTAGCCCCTCTTGGTTACGTCCGGTTCGGCTCATTTCCTCCGCACGCACGTGGATTTGTCACGTGTCTAACCTTATACCCATTCGTTCGGTCCATACCCCGTACAAAGGCCCTCAGATTCGGATGACACAGGTGAGGGCTCACTCAAACGTGTGATTCGGAGCTGCAATTCAAAGTGGGACCGACATGTCCTTGGATAGCCGTCCAGTTCGTCCAATATGAAGAACGAGACATTAATTAATGAAAGGTACCTTTTTCATGAAAAGGCGTGCCCCACTAATATATCTCTCCCGACATCCCCTGCTACTTGTGACGCGTCGTCTTCTCATTGGTCGGCGTGGCATTAATTGCATATACGAAACGCTTCGCCTTTCCTTATTCATTTTATATTTAAATCTTCTCACCCCTATTTGCCAGACTCGTAGACTATAAATACTGGTGCTTTTGGTTTGGCAAAATTTTTCTATCTTTCGCATCCAAACTTCTTTTGATTTCCTCTGCCTTCCTCTGTTCGAACAGCCTCTCCATCCGTTCATTTGCTTCACGGATCTCGAATTTTGGTAAGGATTCTTATTTTCCTTCTTTGAGATCTCACATTTTCTTTCTTTTTCTTGGCTTTCTTCGTCATGTCGACCTCGCCCAAAAGTTACAATGAAGAACAGTATGAGGAGGCCTTGCAAGGGAACACTAGCGGTCGTATGCGGTTGCCCCTTCCCAAAGAGGGCTCAGTTCAGGACCTTGCGACCGAGCGGGCTATGACTTCGGTTCCACAGGGCTATTGGCGCAGCCCATATCGCGAATGGCCATCCTCTAGCTTGTATGGTTTGGCCCAACTTTCGAGCGACATGACCGATAAAAAAATCGTGAAACTTCGTACTTCGATCCAGCTGCCGAGGGAGATCCGCATGTTTACTCCTTATCGAAGAGAGCGCATACACTGTCCTCTGTAATACCCCATATTTTTAGTAAGTCAGTAAATCAGTAGAAGTTATTCAGTAAATCGGTAAAAGTTATTAATAGTTTATAGATGATAAGTAAATTATTTTCAAGATTAAGTTAGTATGGTTTTTACAAGAGAAAATATCACAATCTCAAAGTAATTATAAAAAGAAAAAAAATTCAAAAGCAAAAGAGAGAAATCCGAATTTTTTAAAATTTTCGGTTTTACGGTAATTGTTCGTTTTAAGTCCAAATTTGGTTCTGTAAATTTTATTTTTCTTGTTTTTTTTACCACATTACAAGATAATTATGAAGTATTATTTTTATTTTAAAATTAAGAGCTGAATATTAAGAAATGAATAAATAAATAAAGCATCAAATGATGTTTTGTCATAATTTTTACTAAAAAACTTTCTAAGTGTTTTTAAATAAAAATGGGGCCAATTTTTATATCAGCTATGGGAGCATTATTATCATCATTAATCATCATATTTGTCCTATTTTAGAGAGTATTTATGAGCCATCAAAATCATATTTTTATATTAATTCAAGTTAAGTTTTTATATTAATTTCTAAGCAAATTTGGTGAGGAGTTTTATCAACAATGAAGAGCTCTTATGCCTATAAATAGAGGGCCTTAGAATCAGATTTTAGAAGCACTAAAAGTTTTATAAATATTTAAAGAGCAAGAAATAGTAAGAAACGAGTAGTTACGAGAAGAATCGAGCAATTTTGAGAGAATGAGAATCAAGTTTCATTGCTTTGTTTTCTCAAGATTGGAAGAGGTAAGTTATACAAATTTAATATCATCAAGTATAGTTAAGAATTATAAGTGTTTATATGTGTTATTAATATGTTGTTATGTTAAGAAATTATAATTTTTTTATATATAAGTATATAAAACAAGATTATTTAAAGTTCATGATGTTGCAGCCTATGTTTGTTTGTTTTTGACCAAGCTATTGAGTTCCAAAAAATTAGGAAAATTTTTATATAAGATAATCATTATGTTGAGAATAATACTGGAAATTTTTAGATTAGTCAGATTTAAAATGAATTTTATAAAAATCTTTTATTAAGGTGTTGTTCAGTGAAAAATCTGTGTAGTAATGATGATTTGTGGTATTGAATTACCCTATCTATTGATATTATTTTGAGTTAGAAATTTTATGGTCAATTCATATATTAGTTAAAAACTTCTAGTTTAAATTTTATATTTATTGGACTTGTTTAAGATGCTATAGAAAATAATGAACATAAGTGAGTAAATCTCGAATTTCAGTAAGACAAACATTATTTGAAAATTCATATCTCACTTTATGGTTATTATTTTTATGAGAAAATTTACAGAATATTTCTTCATTTAGTTGAGAGTTAAGATATAAAGTTTTAGAATTTTTAGATAATTGTAGCATGAGATATAGATTTTTAAAGACAAGTATGCAAGTAAATTGAATGTTTTGATATAGTTCAACTTTGAAATAATATATCTCAAGATATGAATATTATTTTAAAGTGAAATTTTTTTAAAGTAACTTTATATATATGTTGAGAATACATATGTTAAAGTTAAGATTAAAATGAGGTGAATTGAGTTATAGCATATGATTTTAGTTTTTCTCATTATATTAATTAATGTGAAAGTTTGAAGAGTATAGAAATGATTAAGTTTCGGTTTAGTTTAAGTATACCAATTTAAATCCGGACTTTGTATGATCTCTAGAGTATTCTTTTATATTCGGATAAGTTATCTGATAGATGTGAGTATCCGAGTATTTTAGTAAGTATAATGAGCATAGTACTTAGTATATTTGTTTATATTTTTATGTAGTTGCAGGTACAGCTATCAGTACAGCACTTACAGTTTTCAAAAGTTTTCAACAAGAAAAGGTGGGGACCCAGACTGGGTATTATATTGAGTATAATAGCTATTATCATGTTCGAGGTATGTATAAAATTAAGTAAAGTATTAAGCTCGCTCAGTCAAGACTGGGTTCTGTGGGAGGCGACCCCCAGAATGTGATCACGTGAGAACGGGCCCAAGTTACCGGTAGTTGCAAAGTTCAAGTTAAAGTATCGGTTAGATACCGAATGATTAAGCTTAGATACATACCCAAGATCATGATATTGATATTATTATTGTTGTTTACTTTACTATGGGTTTTTACGGAGTACAGTTGATTAGTACTCACGCCCCACTATTACCATTTTTTTTTTCAGGATATAAAGACGGTGCGCAGGTGTGAGGAGCTGTGGTGGTCGTGGATGTGAATAAGTTTCTATTGAGAATTTTCAATAAGGTTTCAGTTTGTAAACCACGCTTGTAAGATTTCCGCTACGTTTCTTTAAGATTTGAACAAGTGTGATTTTAAGTGTGATTTTAAAGGTTGATTTATCAAGTTGATTGTATGAACTGTTAAGTTTTTATATTTGTTCAATGTTTAAAATCTGTTTTATTTATGTCTAACTTAGTTGTTAGATGAAGTTTAAGTAAACAGATTTTTTAAAGTAGATAAGTTAGTAGCATCCCGAGTTAAGAAGGTTTCGAAAAATTTATAAGTATTTTCGAAATAAGTTGCGAAAAATTTACTCTGATGAGCGGGGTGTTACATCCTCCCCCCAGTTATGTGTTGTGTTCTAGCGCTCCATCGCGTTCGGCCTCGGATTCCCTCTCCCTCGTATCCTAACCGAGTACCTGCGAGATTGGGGAGTCGGTTTCAGCCAGGTTTCCCCGATCGCTTGGTTGAAAATTATCAGCCTATTGGTGCTGTTCAACCAGCGAGGTTGGGAAATGCTGAACTGCGACGATATACGAGCGCTTTTCCTGATAAAGGAAACTCAAAAGAAATACGGACAGTTCTTGGTGTTCGTAAAGGATGCGTGGTTCAAAGACTTGATTATGAAGGTTCCCGAGACCCTTAGCAAGTTCAAGAATTCGTGGTTTTGGGTCGAACGTGGTTGGTAGATGCCTAGATTGCCTGAGGATTCTGGAGCATCCGAATTCCTAACGGTCCCTACTAGATTCGTGTCTCAAATTTGTGAGTTTAATCCCTCTCTCTTTTTATTCGCTCGCTCTAATTGTACTCGTTTTCTGTCTGTACTAACAGGGCGGGTTCGTTATTTCAGCCAACCACAAGTTCGTTCTTGAGTTAAAAGACTCATTCGTCCACCAACTTACGAAACTTCTGAAGCTGAGCGAGACCGACCGAGCCGGGCCAAGTCTTATGGAGGACTCTAATCTCTTCAGCGCCGGACTCTGTTCTGGGAGTGTTGAACCCTCGTGTACTCCGAGTAAGTTCGTCTATCCGCTTTTCAGTCGATCATTCTTCCTCTTCGTCGTGTCAAAATATCTCGTTAATCGTGACTGTCCGGTTTGGTTTCAGCTTTCTATCTGTTAGATAATCTCAGAGGGGCGGCCGCAGACGCTGGGGCAAAGAGAACCGCCACGAAATCAAAGGGGAAAAAAGTCGCATCCAGTTCTAAGGAAAAACAAAAATAATCAGAGTTGAGCAAAGAGATGGATTGTCTGGCTATGATCGAGAAAATAAGAGCGGCACAACAGCAGGCTTTGAAGGAGGCGATCCCTGACCCGAATGCAGCTGTACTTGTGTCGTTTGCCGATGAAGATGAGGACCAGTTGTTGGACCTTCGTTCGAGTAACCGTAAGCGACCGGCTGAGACTGAAGAAAATTTGAATCCTAAGAGACTGGTGTCAGCTATTGTGCGTGAGCAGGGATCCTCTATTGACACAGTCGACCGAACCGTGGAAAGTGTGTTTTCGAAGGAGAAGGACGTGCCGATTCATCAAGACGGTTTGGACATATACCTGCGGATCGACCCATCAAGGGTCGTCCGTGCCGAACGTCTGAAGGGGATCGTGGAGGACTGGTTTGTTCGTTTCAAATCGGTGGGAAATTCGCACATTCCTAACCTCGGGAACTGACCACCACACGTACTGGATTCGGCCATGGTGCCTTTGCTGGGGTGGGACGTACCCATCGAGCAAGTTGCTCAGGGCCTTTCCCCGGTAGAAAAACTCGAGCACTCGGCCGGTAATATTGGACGCCCACTCTGCATGCAGTCGGTGTCCATGGCGGAGTTCCGTAGGATGGGTTTTGAACTCGTTCTATTGACGACTAACCACGCCTTGTGTAAAGACAAAATCCATACGTTGCAAGATGATGTTAAGCGTGCTGATCTGTTGAAGAACAGAATTGTGGAGCTCGAGGGCGAGCTGAAAGTTGCCCGGTCAGAAGAAGTTAAACTGATGGCCCAGGTGGATGAGGGCAAAAAGCGGTTGGAGGTTTCTGAGCGAGAGCTCTCGACCGCCAAGATTAGGATGCTAGAGGCCGACCAGAGATTGGCGGCGGCCGAGCGAGAGAGGGATGTTGCCACGACCGAACAGAAGAGACTCCAAGCCGAACTATCTGAAGCTGGTGAGCCTCAGGGGTCGTTTGATGCGGGGTTTGAAAAAGGTCGTCTGGCCGGGCGGGACGAATGCAACAAGACGGATAAGTTCCTGGCGTTATGGATTTGAGTGCGGCTCTTGGAATGAATTGGGTGATCTACACTATGAAACAAGGGAGAAAGATCCTGGGGGATCTTGAGGCCATCCGGGACATAAAGTTTGAGCGGTTGGCCTTTCCTGAGAACATGAAGATTACGGCTGTGATTGCAGACGACGATGAAAAAACCTTCGATAGCCGCGTGACGGGTTCCGCTCATTCCAAGTCTGCAGTGGATACGACCGGAGAGGGTCCAAGCCATGATCCCGATGCTCACACCGAGGGCACGGACGAGAACAAAGAAGAAACTGAGACCGAACAGCAAGCCCCCGCGTGACCGTCTGTCGTCATCCTGATGTTTGTGTGTGTGTCTTGAATACAACTGTGTTATCCTGGATGTTGGACAAAACTTTTTTCTCGCTTCATGTTTTTAAATGACTGCTCGTGTTGGACCCGGGGATGGTTTATTCCCTGTAGGGTCAATGTTTCCGAATGATTACTTTTAAACATATGTAATGCATGGGTAGTGTGGTTTCCGTTTTCTTTCTATGAATGATGTTGCCTTGGATTCGACTTCTAATTTTTTGATCTCGTCTTACTTACGTTGGACGAACTCGCATTGTCTGATCATTTTGACTCACTTAGGTTTTCATTATTTTTTGTCGGACGACCTTAAGTGGTCTGGTCGTTTACCCTACTTGGGGCTTTATTATTATTTTTACCGGACGACCTTAAGTGGTTCGGTCGTTTACCCTACTTGGGTTTTTATCATTTTTGCCGGACGACCTTAAGTGGTCAGGTTGTTTGCCCTATTTGGGGCTTTATTATTTATGTCGGACAACCTTAGGTGGTCTGGTTGTTTGCCCTACTTGGGGATTTATTATTTCTGTCGGACAACCTTAGGTGGTCCGGTCGTTTGTCCTACTTGGGACTTCATTATTTTTGCCGGACAACCTTAAGTGGTCCGGTCGTTTGTCCTACTTGGGACTTTATTATTTCTGCTGGACAACCTTAAGTGGTCCGATCGTTTGCCCTACTTGGGGCTTTATTACTTTTGCGGGACAACCTTAAGTGGTCCGCACTTTTGTCCTACTAGGGACTTTATTATTTTTGTCGGACAACCTTAAGTGGTCCGGACTTTTGCCCTACTTGGGGCTTTATTAATTTTGCTGGACAACCTTAAGTGGTCCTGTCGTTTGTCCTACTTGGGACTTTATTATTTTTGTCGGATAACCTTAAGTGGTCCGATCGTTTGTCCTACTTGGCTTTATTATCTCTACCGAACAACCTTAAGTAGTCCGGTCGTTTGTCCTACTTGGGACTTTATTATTTCTGTCGGACAACCTTAAGTGCTCTGGTCGTTTGTCCTACTTGAGGCTTTATTATTTTTGTCGGACGATCTTAAGTGGTCCGGTCGTTTGTCCTACTTGGGATTTATTCAAGATGACAATGATTGTACATTTGTGGTCCGGTTATTTGTACTACTTGGGATTTATTCAAGATGACAATGATTGTACATTTCACTGATAAAATTTTACTAAGTACATAGCATTCCAAAGATACATTAATGGAGTCCCATCTAAATACTTCAAACGATAGGCCCCGTTTCTGAGCACCTTGTCCACTTGGTACGAGCCTTCCCATTTCAGTTTTAGGGGGCCCGGATCCAGCCCCGTCACACTTTGCAGCATGAGGTCGCCAGGTTGGTAGAGCCGGGACTTGACTCTCGTGTTGAAGTGTCTTTCGGTCACCCGCTTCTATGCGGCGTTTTTCAATTCGGCGTGTGTTTGTGATTCCTCTATCAAGTCTAGGCTTGTTCGTAATCATACGCTATTCGCTTCCTCTTCAAAGTTCTTCACTCAGAATGTCTTCGATCCAATCTCGACCGGCACCATAGCCTCCGAACCATATGTTAGTGAGAACGGCGTTTCTCCGGTTGTTGATCTCGCTGTGGTCCGATATGACCATAAGACACTCAGAAGTTCATCCAGCCAGGACCCTTTCGAGCTTTCCAGTCGGATTTTCAAACCTTGCTTGATGATTTTATTGATAGCCTCCACCTGACTGTTCGATTGCGGATGGTAGGGACTGGAGAAATGGTGTCGGATCCCGAGTTCCTCACAGAACAGGTCGAATCTCTTTCGTTCGAATTGTCGTCTGTTATCGGTCACCACCGAATGGGGTATACCAAAACGACAAACAATTGACTTCCACAAAAAATCTATCATCTTTTGTTCGGTTATCGTAGCTAAAGGTTCGGCTTCCGCCCACTAAGTAACATAATCGACGGCTACGACCGTGTATTTGACCCCTCCCTTGCCGGTTGAAAGGAGACCAATTAGATCAATTCCTTACTTGGCGAACAGCCAAGGACTGAGAACTGAAGTAAGGGGGTGGGCCGGTTGCTTCATACTTGGTGCGAACGTCTGGCATTTGCTGCATCTTCTAACCAGATTGAACGAGTCCTTCTTCAGCGTGGGCCAATAATATCCCTGCCGGAGAATTTTATGTGCTAATGCTCGTCCGCCCGAATGGTTTCCACATACTCCCTCATGTATATCTCTCATTACCCATTTGGTTTCCTCCGTGTCTATTCATTTAAGCAGTGGGTTTGAATAACCTCTCTTATACATTGTTCTGCCCACAATAGTGTATCTCGCCGCCCGGGTTCTTAGTGACCGAGATTTTTTAGGATCGGTTAAGAGTTTCCCGTCTCCAAATACGAACGGATTGGATCCATCCATCTGGATGACTTGTCGTCGGTCGTTCCTCCTACCACCATGATTTGTTCAGTTTGAACGGTCGGTTGCTCTTGGTTCCGTGTGTAGACATACTCGATCTCGTCGGTTTCTCGACTGGATGCCAGTCGTGCTAATGCATCTGCTTGAGAGTTTTCAGACCGGGGGACATGTTCTAGTTGAATGTTCACTCGCAGCATCTTTTTGCGAGCCAAGTTCAAGTACGGTACCAGTCGGGATTCCTTCGTCTCGAATAAAGTCACCCGAGATTTGCTTTACCAAAAATATTGAGTCCGAGTACACCTTCAGATATGTGATGTCCATCGAATGGGCCAAGTACATTCCGGATAACAACGCTTCGTACTCAGATTCATTATTGGTAGCAGCGAACAAATACCAGACCGAATGGCAATATAGCTTCCTCTAGGGACTGATTATCATGATACCTCCCCCGGATCCGTCGACGGTGGCCGACCTGTCTATATACATTTACCATGTTTCCGTGGTTTGGACCGGTTCGGCCCCTGTTGTGAACTCGACTACGAAGTCGGATAGCGCCTGGCCTTTAAATGATGTCCGGGGCTTATACTGTACGTCGAACTGTCCGAGCTCGACAACCCACTTGATCATTCATCCTGATATATCCGGCCTGTGTAGGATTTTCTGGATTGGATAAGCGGACAAGATGGTTACTTGATGTTCGAGAAAATACGGCCTGAGCTTTCTCGAGGCAGTCACCAAAGCGAAAATCAACTTCTCGATCGGGGGATAGCGGGCTTTGGCCTCGTGCAACGCCTTGCTGACGTAATAAATCAGATGTTGGTTTGTGTTCTCTTCCCGAACGAGTATGACACTTATTGCGGTCGTGGTTACTCCTAGGTATAGATAAAGCATCTCTCCCGGGGTCGGTTTCTGTAGAACGGGTGGTCGGACGAGTGATTCCTTGATATAATCCAAGGCGTTTTGGCACTCGTTCGTCCACTCAAACTTCTTGCTCTTCTTGATTGCCTCGAAAAAGGGCTTACACTTTTCCGTGAACTTTGATATGAAACGATTTAACGCGGCTAGTCTACTCGTTAGGCTTTGTGTTTTCCTTATTGATCTAAGAGGTTTTAGTTCTAATATTGCCTTAATCTTGTCGGGATTTGCTTCGATTCTCCTTTGACTAACAATATATACTAGAAACTTACCCGACCCCACCCCGAACATACATTTTTTAGGGTTTAACACCATGGAATAATCGTGCAAAATAGAAAACATTTCATTAAGGTGAGATACATGATCGTTCGAACAGACTTAACAAGCATATCATCTATATAAACTTCCATGGTCCATCCGATCAAGTCTGCAAACATCTTGTTCACGAGCCTTTGGTAGGTAGCTCTCGCATTCTTCAGGCCGAATGACATCATGGTGTAGCAGTAAAGTCCCCTCGCCGAGTAGAAAGAAGTGTGCTCCTCGTCGTCTGGATCCATTGGGATCTGATGATATCCCGAGTAGGCATCCATGAAACTCATGAGCTCGTGTCCGGACGTGGCATCCACCATGTAGTCGATGATGGGCAGCGGATAGCTATCCTTGGGGCAGGCCCGATT
>CACSLK010024742.1:11358862-11374321 GCA_902706635.1 Striga hermonthica
GAACGTTTCCATGATCCTTCGTCCGTTTGCCCCTGGCCCTCCGAGTTCGATTGGTAATGTGATTTCCCCCTCGGGTACGGTCGCCTGCCCGTTGAATCTCGTGATGTGATTGTTGCACAGGTGTAGTTCACTTTTGTGAATCCCCATTTTGAGGAAAGCGGTCCAGTACAAGATACTCGAATAAGCACCAGTGTCCACCATAATTCGATGGACGGGGATATGAAAAATTGGGGCCGTAATCGCCAGTGCGTCTGAGTGTGGATTGTCAAACGGGAACGAGTCTTCATCTGAGAACATTATCAGGTTTGTGGGCATGGGTACGTGCTCTCGGACCTTCGCTCGGCTAACTTGGTGCTCCATACTGTACGCTCGCCGAACGTACGCCTTGACCTGTCTCCAGGACACATTTGAACTCTCCCGGCTTGTGTTGACCCTCAGTGATGGAGCGTTCCGTCTGATCGGAATGTGGACCGAGTGCTCTTCATCTCGGGTGGACACAGTGTGCTTTCTTCGGTATACACCGGACACACTTGTCTCACCTCGCTGCTCTTGGCTGATCGTTAGAATCTCTTGGGGATGGTCCCTCGTTCTTCGTGGGTTCGGCCCAAAGTCTGTTTCATCCTCCATGTCCATCCGGTCATCATTCCTGGGCCTTCGATTGGCCCCGACCGCCTTGGTGAACCTCCTTACCTGCGGATCATCAATCAGTTTTAAACGAGCGGATATTAGATTTCTGGATTGGTCGGTATTGTGGCCATGGGATTTGTGGTACGCGCAATATCGACTTTTGTCCAAATTCTTCTCGTCGGCCATCATTGGTTTCGGGTCTGGAATAATCCCTTTGTTTTTCAACTCTTCGTCCACCACGGTCGCACAGGCCGAGTATACTCCTTGATAGCTATTCGTTAGCTCCTCATGATGCTTCCGCTGCAAGGTTCGGAACTGGGCTGTCCTTCCATCCTTCACGTATTCTCTGTTCGGTTTTGATTCCTTGGTTTTTGCTGGTGGTTCACTCGTGGCTCCGAATGATGGAACGGACATGTTCTCCTAGGCTATGATGTGTTGTTGGGCTTTCATCAGGAATTCATGGTACGTTTGGGGTTTGTTCTGACAAAGGGCCCATTTGAACATCGAATTCAGTCTCAATCCCGAATATGCTCAAACGAGTAGGGTCTCTTGGTGGCACGACTCTATGTTTTGCACTCGTTCATTGAAACGGGTAACATAGTCCTTCAAGCTTTCGTCGGGTCCTTGCACAATGTGGGTGATTGATTCTGTGGGAATTTTACACGCTTGGGACCCGATGAAATGGGTCCAGAACATTGATTTCAATTGTGGCCAATTGTGGATCGAATGTGGGGTGAGCGAATGGTACCAACGTTGGGCTCTTTCCCTAAGGTAAGGGAAAACATCCTGCATCGTAAGGCATCCAGTGCTCCATGCAAGTCCATCCATGATGTGTATAGCCCCACGTGCGTGTCTGGATCGGACGTTCCATCGTAAAATTTGATTTGTGGGATCTTGATCTTCTCGGGTAACTGTTCCTGCAAAATATCAAATGTTTAGGGTGATTCAGACTCGATCGAGAGGATCTCGATCTGATTCCTGGGTGCCACTATTGTTCGTTTGAGCGGGACTTCCGTTTGGTCCTGTGAGGTTGAAGCGATCCGTCTTTGGGCCGAATGTCGGGCTTCGAGTTTGGATAATCTTCTTCGGATTTTTTTCATTTCGTCTTCTTCGGCTTGGGTCATTCGCTTTCTGAGTAGCATTTTTCTCAGGTTATCATCGGCCACGTTCTTTCCCAATCGTTTGAAAACCGATCGGGTGGTGTTACGCGTACGGAGCTCCATAACCGAACGACTCTCGTCCGTCTGTTCTCTTTCCGTCTGAGTGGTGGTCTTTTCTTTTTGGCTTTCGGTGGTGTTTCCGCGTGACTGAGAGGTCTCTTCTTGGGTCGTCGGTTTCTTGCCTTTGAGTATGTCGGTTAAGTCCTTCTTGGCCGGGGTTTTGGGTGCCTGAGATGTTGAAGGCCGAATCTGTGTTATAAGGTTTGGTATCCCTTTGACGAAGTTCGGATCTTTGAAATAGGTTGAGTAGTCTGTTGTGGTTGGTTAGTGACTGCGCCGTTCTTCTCTTTCCTCCGGCTCATCATGGCGGCGGCTTCGGCTTGACGATGACGTTGTTGTTTTTGACATGCTGTAGTAGGCCCTTCGTCTAGCGCCAATTGTTGATGTCTAAAAATGACGTTCTTGAAGATTCGAAACAAGATCCAAACGCGTTCAACCTCAAGACTGGTGTTTAATTCGGAAACAAGTTGTCAAGTCTATAAATTTAGACATGGACAAAACCCAATTCCAGGCTGGTTTTGGGTCGGACCCTCTGGTTTTGAGTCGTTTTGTACAAGACCCTGAACCGACACAAAGAGGTGGTTCATGCCCAGTTCTGGGCCTGTCTCGGTGGTTCTGGGCCTTTTTTTGTTTATTTTTAAGGGTCGAAGGATTTTTTTTTTTTAAAAAAGAAAATAATGTTCAAAAATCATAAGATTATTAAGATAGTTCATCATCAATGCAGTAATATCAATTACGCTAATGATGTCACGCCCACAGTTGTCATTATGTATCATGCTTCCAACTCTCTTATAGGCCTACATAGAGCAATAAAAAGAAATTATGAGATTCAAACTCTTTTATGCCTTGATTCTTCTGGCCATGAACCTTAGCCTTTTGATGTCTCGATGTGTTTGAAAAATCGAGCCTTTAAGTCTTTGAAAAATAAGAACTTGAATGCCTTGAAAAATTGAAATTATGTCTTGTTATTTTAGGCCATGTGATTGAACAAAAAATCCATGTCTTGAGCCTTGGTTAGACCCTTGAACGTTTGATCCGAACTTGGTCGCAAGTTGTCGTGCACCAGGAGATTTGTCAGCCCCGGACGTCGCGTGTGCTGCAAAAATGGCAGCCTCGCGGGCGCAGTCGAGTGTTGGCGGCATATACTCATAGGTACGTCGCACGCAGGCTTACAGCGTGCTGTGTGTGGTGATGCAGTGCGCCCAGACGGCTCGCGTAGTGCCACAACTGCCAACGACTGTGTGCGCGTGCATCGTCCCCGCAACTCCCAGTCAGCACACGCGTCCAGCGACCAGCGTCCAGTGTCCCACGTCCCAGCAGTGCAGCGTGCGTTCGATCCCTCGTGCCAACATGCGCGACCTCAGAGGTCGCAGAGCACGACCTTGAGCAGGCGCGCAGAGCCAGTCGCTGCACTGGGGAGCTCGGGACGCGACGAGTAGGGGAATGCCTTGGGTGACCTGCACCCTCCACGCCCAGGCGACCAATGCCACCTGCGGTCAGGCCGCGCCAGCGCGCAGGCGATAAGTGCCAGTAGTGGTCAGACTTGAGTGGCGCCCAGTCAACTGGACCCTGCTAGCACTGTGTTGCGTGCCTATGAGCCATTTTGAGCCTTTGAATCTATTTTCGAGTCGGAACTTTCATTACCCTTAGTCGAAAGTGTTGTAGCATATTATTTTATTTTTACCAAGTACCGAATCAAAAGATTCGTTCCCGGGGTTGATCTATTGAGGAAGACAGTTTGGAATTTAGAAGTGGTGTTGATAACACACAAACGAAAAATAAATTCTAAACACTCTAATCAAAATGGTTGGTTTAATTATCAACTACGAAGGAAAATCAAACAATGTAAAATTCAACTTAAAACGTAAAGACGAAGAACAAGTAATTATAAGAAGCTAAGGCGTCGGGGATGATGATTTTCTAACCAACGCAAATATCAAGCTAAGATAATTCGGTTAAGTGAATTGAACAACCTAACGTCTAGAAATTAGTCCTCAATAACTCTTCATAACAAGAGGGTAACTTAGACGGTAAATCAAACAAATCAGCAACACATAGAAAATACGTTTCCGAACAAGTCTATTTTAATGCAAGTCTAAATCGATCAACTCCTCCCCTTTCGGTTCTAAGAGTTGATTAATTATCCTAGACGATTGTTAATCTACTAGTTCGTTGGATTTAAACACATCACACAAGAACGGATCATATTCAATTGGAAATCAATTGAAAATCGAAGTGTCACTCTTCGATAATAATCAACATTCAATGCACGAGAATTATAAACTCTAGTTAAGCACAACTCGCATAAATTGAACGATCAACAAGCATGATAATCATAATTAAATTCTTTACATCATCATCATCCTTTATCCCTACTGAACGAATTAGTTACTCATATAAAATTCAACATAATCCATCTTGTTGTTATGCAATTGGTAACAACGATCTGATGATAGATTTACTTGATGATTATTAGTGATTTGAACGTAAAGTATGTATGAAATACTCAACAATGGCCCCGGTCCGAGGTGAACCGAGGTGAAAAGCTTCTGTGAGTTGTTCCGTGTTTCATCATAAAAGAGTTAGGTTCGGGAATCGAATCCCGTACAAGTATTATAAGCTTGCTATTTATAGCAACTTTTGGAGATACATATCGGGATTCGTGCATTGCTTTTTCTATAAAGCTACTTTTTGTGGGTGGCAGGATTAGTGGGTCCCACTTGAATGATAGCAGATCTCGTAGTTCGTGAGAATGGCGTGTAGGCGCCTTGTCACCTGCTTAAGAGGTGACGACTTCGGTCCATGTTGATCTCGGTTGGTAATGATCACTTCGGTCTTTTATGGTAATGCCGGTTTGTTTATACGAACCGGGGTGACTTCGGACTATGTCGGTGTAAGTATTAAGTTGCCTAAGACGCTGTTTGAGGCTCTTAACAGTGAATTACCGAGTCGGATGATAACAGAGAGGCCCCCAATATCGGCGGGCATACGGAGTGATGGTCGTCGGTATTGCAAAGCAACTAGAGGCTTCGAATCGGTAGGAAATTGGAGGCTGGAAACGCTCGTCTTTGATGCACTGATGTATGTGAGGTGATCGAAGTGGATCGTATGCTCCAAAGTGAGAGCTGGTTTCCGAGGTGAGAACACTTGGTGGAATTTCGACAGATAACGGGCAGTGTTTGAGATGACTCGAAGAAACATAATGGTCGGATATAGTAAATGTGCAGCGTGAAGAGTCGCGCCGTAATGGTCTTAAGTACAGTAACGGCTACTTTAATAGAATAACGGCCGCTTGATTGCACCGTTTGGGGAGGAAAGATCGCGTCGATCACATGTGCCATCGATTGAGAATCTTAACGGTCAGAAATTAGGGCTTATAAATAGGGCACCGAGATTTTTGATTAACTTTTCTTCACTTTTGCTTTCATCCTTGAGTTCTTACAAACAGTAATCTTGCTATCGAATTTTCCTTGCAAACTCGAGAGTTGATCCTTGTGCGCTATTTGTTTGCAGATTCCTTGGTAAGTTTCATCCTCGATTTTTATTCGCTTCTTTGTTTTGTATTCTTCTATTTGTTCGATGGCGTCGAAGGGGAAGGGTAAGGCCGTCGCAAGTTCTTCTAGTACAAAGTCGGTTCCGTTGGAGGTGTACCATGACTCGGAATTGGTCGAACTGGCTTTTGAGTATCATCGGTGGGATCCGATGTTGGTAAGGCATCTTGATATTCAACCGAACGATGAGGACAGTGATTGTGTAATGGAGGAAAATGCTGCCGATATTGAAGCACCCCACTGGAGGAGGCCAGTGAGGAAGTGGCCTGACCAGCAATTGATTTTGAGGGGGAGCCTAGTATTTTAACGGACGCTGATGTGGTGATGCTCTGGGAACAAGTACGGATTCCACCCTCGGTCAAGATTTTTGCACCTTACCTGGGGGAAAGGATAACTAGCCCTCCTCCGGGTTGTGTCGGAGTCTTTGCAGAGAGTCTGAGGTCGGGACTGAGATTCCCGTTGCCGAATTTGATTACGGAATACCTCCAAAGTTGGGGGTTACCGTTGCCAGATTACCCCAACAGTTGGAAGAAGATAATCGGTTTAATGGTATTGTTACACGAACAGGGCGAAGGGTTGTCGTCGTATGAAGAAATAAGAAGTATTTACGCCTTTAAGAAGAGTCCGAAGAGAAGAGTGGCGGAGTCTTCATGTTGTTTCTTTGCTGGAGCAAAACTGCAACATGGTCTGCAGGTCGGTGAGATAATAACCGACATTCTGGAAACCCTCCATGGCTTCCAAGAAGAATGGCTGTGGGTTGGAGGAGAATGGCAATCCGAGAGTTCTTTCTATGAACCGCGAATAGACGGGATGACGATTCCGATGTTTATTCATTCCGGAGCAAGTGAGTTTATTTTGTTATTCAGTCCTTGTTTATTTTTCTGATGTCGGTTTTGTTCTGTGTACTAACAGGTTGGAACTTTTTCCCTTTGTAGAAAAAGAGACGAAGCAAAAGGAGCCGAAATTGAGTCCGGAATTCGGTGAAAAATTGATTGTGCTAGCCGACCTTGATAAGGATATCCGGGATTATAGGAAACTTGTCGTAGATTCAAAACTCGAAGCTGCTGGTTTGACTCCCGGAGTTTCGACTTCTAAATTTGACCCCGGTAAGAGAAATTTGGTGCTTTGTGTCCTTACTGATATTTCGAAGTATGTGAAATAATTTGTTGAGGACTTAATCGGCCTTATGTCTTGGTGCAGTGTACTATCCACTACTCGAATTTTTGGGTTACCGATCTTTCAAGGACGCCAAAGATTTCAGGCGTAAGTATCCGAATAAGGATCTTCAATCAAAATTTGGTAAGAGTCGGGACTTGCGACTAACTAACTCCATGAGGAGAGACCTAGTACGAGCGCTGGTGAAGAGGACAGCTGGCCAGAAGAGTATTGGTAAGAAGCCGACCGGAGTGGGGTCAAGCGCAACGTTGGCGGCTGTCCCGGAAAGTCCGAAGTCTCAACCAGGGGTTGCACCTACCGAGGTGCTATCAGTTGTGAACGCTGCGGCAATTAATCAAGCTGAGCCTGAGCCAAACGTGTTGGGAACCGAGTTAGCCGTGGCTGAGCCGACGCACCCCGAGGTGCCAAAGAAACAACCATCCCCTTCAAAGTCTGTGGAGTCCAATCAACTGGAGAAGAGGAAGAAGAGGAAATTGGTAAAGATGTCCGATGCAGGAGCTTCCTCTGGAGTGGAAAAGAGATCAAAGAAGAAACACGACTCCGGTCGTCGAGCCTCAGAGAAGGGTGCTGATGAGTCTCCTCTATTTGAGAAGTCGTTCCTGTCCATTGATGATGAAAGAGCTGCGAACGTGAAGGTGCCCGAAGGCGTGGTTAAGGAGTGGTTCACCACTTTTCAATCAGTTAAATCTCCTCACATGTCTTCGAGGATTGATATGCCGGAGAACGCAAAGGGCGCGACACGTGTGCCCTTGATGGTGTGGGACCCCAAATCCGAAGTGGGGGTCTCTTCTTTGTCCAGTGTGGACAAATTGAGTTATGCCAAGGCATGTCTGGGCCGGGCTTTAGTGAGTTTGGTGGCGGCTGAGGACGACCATAGTCGGATTGCTGCCCAGTTGGAAGGAAAAAAACAAACTGTGACTGAGAGAGATATAATGATCGCGTCTCTAAAGGATGAGGCAACCAAGGTTGAGACCGAATTGAAAGAGAAAGTTTCCGAACAAGCCGCTCAATTGGAGGTGGCACAAGCCGAGATCTCGACGTTGTCCGAGGAGAAAAAGGCCTTTCAAACTGAAGTGGCCGAACTTAAGGAGCGCCTCGCTTTCGCCGAACAACATTCTAAGGCTTTGGAAACCAGGGCCGAGGAGGTAGAAGGTAAACTGTTGAAATAGAAGACTGAGCTTCACGCAACTCGTAAAGAGTATACCGAGGTCCGCGAACTTATGGGCCGGCAGCGGGACGCCCATCAAGCCGAGATGGCGAAATTGGAGAGAGAGAAGTCCGTGTATGGCGAGACCATGCATCAGATCGGCTTCCAGGCGGGGAGAGATTCTGTTTTTGTTGCGGGGACCAAGTCTGGTGATGATACCAAGGTGGAGGCTGCAGACGCCGGTATGGATGATGAGGTCGGCGGACCCGACCTCGAAATAGAAATAAACACCTGCTTAAATTTTCGATGGGTGATAGAGCGGTATACTGCTGGCTATTATGACATTGACGAGCTGCGCTTCTTCCTATTCCACAAGCTCCAAAAATATGGTTTTGACATGGAGGTTAAAGGCATACACGTGGAAGCCGATGAGGATGAGCGGGAGTTCTGAGTGTGGATGCTCCGCCGAGCCGAGGAGATGGTTGCGAACCCCGACCTGCCTCCACTTTCCGAAGAGAGGGCGGCTCTCCTTCGACGTGCGTATGTTAATATGATTCTTGAAGGAGAGAAGGAGAAAAGGAAGGAGCTGGCCGATATCTATGTCACGACGCTCGCCGACCTGGAAGTGGAGCAGAACTTTGACGATATGACCCCGGAGCAAATCCGAAGCAAAGTCGAGGCTTATATCGAGGAGAAAGCCAAGTCGACAGACAGGAAGGTCGAGATTATTAAAGTTGTCACGCCGGCTGAGGGCAAATCTGACGAAGCGAGGGACCCACGTGATGAGCTCGTCCTGATGTCGGATGCGGCCATTAATGTAGCAGCCCAAGCGAAAGAGATTGCTATCTTGGAGCGGCTGTCCACCGAGATGGAAGTCGGAGAAGGCAGTGGTGTTGGCCGGGATGACGGAGATAAGAATGATGCTGTGTAAAGCTTTTGGATATTTGCAGTTTTATGTTTTTAATTTATAATATTCGGAGTATGTAATCGGGGTGTCAGAATGTTGACATCCTTTGTAGGAAATATGTATTTTGGAATTTCATAATTTTATAATATGAATTTGGTACGCTTGCGTAATTTCAATCTTTGTTTATTTTTGCTGTGCGAAATTCAGCAATTCCCAGACCAAGTGTGATGAACTCAGTGCATATATAAAATGTGCCTTTTAGCTCGGTTCCATATAAATCTGAGCTATTGGCTTTTTGATAAAAATAGATTCCAAGTTCCACATTGCTCTCTTTTTTAATGAATTCGGCTAATAGTGTAAGTCGGTATGCAAACTTATTAAGAATTTGCAGAACATAACACATTCTATGCCGTGCATAAAACAAATAGGGTTCACCGAACTTTGTCAGAGTTCGATTTTGAAGTGGCCCCAACCGAGTTGTTTATTTTATATTCGGTGATTAGCAGGACCCGTCAAATCATGTTTGCTGAAGTGACGTGGACGAGCTTCAACCCCAACCAAAGCATGCGTGGGATTTGGATAGATTACGGGGTATCAGCAAGACCGAGTGTCGCTATGTTTACATCAGTACAAAATGTTAATAGAATCGAGTTTCGAGTTTTACATCGGTACTGAGCTGTTGCTCCGATTTCAAAAGTGAAAGTTGTTAAACTTTCATTACATCAAAAAAGCATCTTAGTGTCTTCATAGAGACAAAAAGAAGGTCCGTTCGAAAGGAAAATCGGCTATCCGACTTCATACCATTCACTGGTAAAACTTCTTTAGGAATACAGCATTCCATGGGTATTGGTGGGGAGTTCCATCAGGATGAGCGAGTCGATATGCTCCATGGGGTAGGAATTCAATGATCTGGAATGGTCCATCCCACTTCGGTTTAAGCGGACCGGGTCAGGCCCCATTACGCGTTTGAGGACTAGATCGCCAACTCGAAATGATCGAGGCTTGAGTCTAGAATTTACATATCTTTTGTTTCTATGTTTGTAAGCAGCATTCTTAAGTTCAGTGCGAGTACGATGTTCTTCCAGCAGGTCTAAATTAGATTTCATGTTGTTCAAGTTGGAATCTTCGGTGAAATGCTGAATCTGGTAAGTCGGTGTACCGAGCTCGACTGGGACCACGGCTTCTGAACCGTAATTTAGTGAAAACGGGGTTTCACCAGTGGATGTTCTAGTGGTTGTTCGATAGGCCCATAGGACGTGAGGCAACTCTTCAGGCCAGGCTCCTTTGGCAGCATCAAGTCGGGTTTTGAGGCCATTCTTTATGAGCTTATTGACAGCTTCAACTTGGCCGTTAGATTGTGGATGATAGGGCGAAGAGAAGAAGTGTTTGATATTATATTATTCGCAAAGAGATTCAAGTCGCTGGCCTTCGAATTGTCGACCGTTGTCGGTGATAATGGAATTCGGTACTCCGAAGCAGAAAATGATGGACTTCCATACAAAGTCAACAACTTTTTGTTCAGTTATCGTGGCTAATGGTTCGGCTTCAGCCCATTTGGTGAAGTAATCAACCGCAACAATGGTAAATCGAACACCATCTTTTCTGGTCGGTAGGGGACCTATGAGATCAATCCCCCATTTGGCGAAAGGCCATGGGCTGTAGATCGACTTAAGCTCTTCAGGGAATTGATGAACATTAGGCGCAAACAGCTGGCACTTCGGGCATTTGCGGACCCATGTGGCGGTGTCGCTTTTTAAGGTCGGCCAGTAATATCCCTGCCGCAAAATCTTGTAGGATAAAGCTCGGGCACCGGGGTGACTTCCGCAAATTCCTTCGTGTACTTCTTCGAGAACATAACATGATTCGGGTTCAGTTAAACATCTTAGAAGTGGGACCGAATATCCCCTTTTGAACAAGGTGCCGTTGTCCAGTGTGTATCGAGCTGCTCGAGTCCGAAGTGCCCGAGCTTCTCTAGGGTCCAGAGGCAGGGCCCCAGTTTCCAAGTATTGAATAATGGGATCCATCCAAGTCGGAGGTTTCTGTGATGTCACCGGACCGACGGTTGCAACTTCGGAAAGGAGGGTCGACGGTTGTTCTGTTGTCCGACTTGGACATACTCCACGCTCTCCATCCCGGTACTCGAGGCTAGTCGGAACAAGGCATCTGCTTGAACATTAAGAGTTCGGGGAATGTGTTCAATGTCGACGGAGAATTTCGATAACTTCCGTTTTGCCAAGGACAGATATGGTGTTAGCCGAGGTTCCTTGACTTCATACGAGCCATTAATTTGGTTAACCAAGAGTTGTGAGTCCGAGAAGACTTTGAGGTGTTTCACGTTCATGGACTCGGCTAAATTCAATACGGATAATAAGGCTTCATATTCGGCCTCGTTGTTGGTAGCGGGAAAAAGAAATTTAACCGAATGACAGAATAATCGGTTTTCCAGATTAGCTAAGACTATTCCCGCACCTGCTCGGTTTGCCGCAGAAGATCCGTCAATGTAAAGAACCCATGGTTGGTTGTCATCGTGAGCTTCTACAGCCGGCGTGAATTCGACAATGAAGTCGGATAGGACTTGTGCCTTGATTGCAGTCCTCGGTTGATAATGAATATCGAACTGTCCGAGTTCGATGGCCCATTTATCATTCACCCCGAGGTGTCAGGTTGGTGTAGGACTTGTCGTAGTGGATACGAAGTGCGGACAGTAATGGAATGTTCTTGAAAATAAGGTCGTAATTTCCGAGCAGCAGTGACAAGTGCAAACGCCAATTTCTCCATAGGGGGATAGCGTAGTTCGGCATCATGTAGGGCCTTGCTGACATAATAAACAGGTGATTGTACCATCCCTTCTTCACGTATCAAGATGGCGCAGATCGCTGAATCACTAACTCCGAGGTACAAAAACAGCATTTCCTCGGGTTTCGGCTTCTGTAACGTCGGAGGGGAAGCAAGAGTTTCCTTAATGCTGGTGAGTGCTTTTTGGCACTCTTCGGTCCATTCAAAATGCTTTCTTTTTTTGATTGCTTCAAAAAATGGTTTGCAATGATCCGTAGACTTGGAGATGAACCGATTAAGCGCGGCAAGTCGGCCAGTTAGGGCTTGAACACCCTTGACCGAGGTCGGGGGAGTTAAATCTTGAATGGCTTTTATCTTGGCCGGGTTGGCCTCGATTCCTCGTTGGTTGACCATATACCCTAGAAAGTTTTCGGACTCGACTCTGAAGGTGCATTTCTTAGGATTTAAGACCATGGAATAAGATTGGAGGATATCGAACATTTCTTGAAGGTGTGTTACATGGTCAGAAGCATGCACCGACTTGACAAGCATGTCGTCTACGTAGACTTCCATGGTATGACCTATTAGATTGGCGAACATCTTGTTGACAAGACGCTGATAAGTGGCCCCAGCGTTTTTTAATCCAAATGGCATCATGGTATAGCAGCATAAGCCTCGGGCCGAATAAAGCGAGGTGTGCTCTGAGTCCTCGGGATCCATAGGAATTTGATTATAACCGGAATAGGCATCCATAAAGCTCATCAGCTCGTGTCCCGAGGTGGCATCAACCGTATAATCTATGTGAGGAAGCGGGTAACTGTCTTTCGGGCACGCTTTATTCAGATTGGAGAAGTCGATACATAACCTCCAAAGGCCGTTGCTTTTCTTGACGAGGACTGGGTTTGAGACCCATGTCGGATACTTGGCTTCCTTAATGAACTTGTTGTTGATGAGTTTCTTGACTTCCTCCTCCAATGCTTTCTGACGATCCGGTCTCAATTTTCTTCATTTTTGAACGACTGGCCGGACAGTTCTGTCAAGATTTAACTTGTGGCTAGCGACACCGGGGTCGATGCCTTTCATGTCTTCGTGTTTCCAAGCGAAAACATCAGAATTATTTCTAAGGAACGAGATGAGTTCGGTTCGGAGAGGTTCTTGTAGATGGCTCCAAATACGCAGTGACTTCTGACGTGTCTGTTCGTCAACATAAACTATCTCCACGTCTTCTCCAGGTTCAGCTCGATCACTTCGGCTTTTTTCTTTGAACTGAGTCCTTGGGTCTAACTCGTCTTCTTCAAGGATTGGTTCTTTCTCGGGTCTTTTGCCTCGGTCTTCGGTCAGAGGATCCGAGGTCTAGGGGACAGCATTTTCTTGACTTGGTTCATCGGATATCATGTTGTCCGAAGTGACTAATGACAAGGAGTTTCCTTCGTTGACCGGAGTGGTGGAATGAACTCCGGTGGACGGTATAAAAGTGATAAGTTCTCGAGCTTCCCTTTGATCTTCATAATGCGTTCCTTCGCCACGCATCGTCGGGAATTTGAGTGCGTAATGGAAAATAGAAACCGCAGCTTGGAGTTTATACGGAGCGGTTCTTCCGATGATTGCGTTGTACTCGTTGTTGATGTCAAGAACTTTAAAGGTCTCCATAACAAGCTTGGTAGCGTGTTCGGGAGTGCCAAATCTAACAGGCAGGGTGATTTCGCCGATGGGCTTCGAAATGCTTCCGTTAAATCCTTATATTTGATCATTGCAAGGCCGGATGTCGGAGGGATCAAGGCCCATCTTGTCAAAGGCTTTTAGCATCAAAATGCTTGAGTAGGCCCCAGTATCGACCATTACACGATGGACCGGGATGCCGCATATCGGAACAGTGATGACGAGTGCATCGGAATGAGGATGGGCAAAGTGATTCGCATCTTCCATGTTGAAAGTGATGGGGCAGTTTCGGGCATTGAGAACGTCTCGTAGATCCATGGTGAAAACATGCTTGTCCAAATTATAGGCTTGCCGGACGTAGGCTTTAACTTGCCGACGAGATAAGGTACCTCGGGAGTTATTTGTATTTACTCGATGAACGGTAATTTCCATCGGGCTAGGAGATCAGCTTCTTTTACGTCCTCGAGAGTTGCTAGTTATTTCAGTGTTGATTGTCTCCGAGGTAAACATGAATACTTCTTTGTCTCCTTGCCGGATGCGCTTCGGCATAGCACCTCGGTCCTCATCTCCATCCTCATCGTAAGGTTCAATTTGACGTCCCGGCCCCCGTTTCTGAGGATCAGTATTGCGATAGAACTTCCTGAGTTGTGGATAACCAATTAAACGCAACAAGGTGGCTAACAGACTCAAACACAGTGTTATGCCCCAGTGATTTGTGATAGTCGCAATATCGAGATTTGTCCAACTTTTCCTCGGGCATCCGAAGTGGTTTGGGATCGGGCAGAATGCCTTTTCCCTTGATTTCTTCATAAATGGTGGCAGCTCCGGCTGAATAAACGGTTTGATAACCGGATTTCACATCGGTAGCATACTATTTCCGGGCTGCTCTGATTTCGGGGTCGTTGGCGTCTCCTCGGGGGTAACCTCTAAATTGAGTCTTGTTTTGTTTATCAAAGGATTTGTTTTTTTTCTCTCATCGGTTCCCGATTTCGATGACTTCGGATTGAAATTAAAATCGGGGACCGACATGGCTTCCTCGACAATTATGTGTTGCTGAGCTCGGGCAAGGAATTCCTAGAAGGTGTTCGGCTTATTCTGGCACAATGTCCAGCGGAAAATCGAGTTCCGTTTTAGCCCGGCGATAGCCATAACAAGCAAGGTTTCGGGATGACATGGCTCCATATTCTGAACTCGGTCATTAAATCGAGCAATATAGTCCTTGACACTTTCATCGTCTTTTTGTGACTGCAAGGGATTCTTTTGGAACTAAACAAACTTGGGCCCCAATGAAGTGAGATCGGAAAGCCAACCTCAGTTGTTGCCATTTCCAAATTGAATGAGGGGGCAAAGAGTGGTACCATTTTTGAGCTCGAGGCCCCAGCGTAAGGGAAAACATGCGACACCGAAGTGCGTCTGAGGCCTCATGCAGGTCCATCCACGATGTGTAATGTCCGAGGTGTGAATCGGGATCCGAAGTCCCATCGTATAATCCGATTTGAGGAACTTTGACTTTTTCTGGGTACAGGTTCCGAAGTGAGCTCAGGCGTGAGAGGGGAGTCGTCTTCCAGATATACTTGCGCTGAGGTCGAGGCCCGTCGAGGAGGATCTTCGGGCATTCTTTGCCGACTCTCCAATTCGGCGATCCTTCGTCGCAACGTTTCAAGTTCGGATGATTCTTGGCGAGCTCGGTTTCTTTCAATGTGTTGACGAAGGTCGGTCTGCGCCGGGTTAGAGGGGATTCGGTGTCGTGTATGAGGTGGCGAACACCGTGAGTGTCCAGACTGACTCTCGGCAGTTTCTTCACGAGGAATCATAAGAGGAGTACGCCCAACGTCAGCGTGACGTGTGGTTTGTTCTAGATGCGGCTACGACGTTCGACTGCGAGGTTGAGACGTGGCGTGAGAGGTGGTTCTGCCACCGTCTTGTCGCGCCGGTGGAATCTGCGGATTAGCAGGAGTTGTGGGTATTATGGAATGTCCTGGTGCAGTCGTTGATGTTCCAGGGATTGTTTGAGCCTTCAAAGCAGCGAACCCACGTGTGAATTCCAGATTTTGGAACAAAACAGTATAATCTGGGATATTGGGAGCTGCTGCTTGGCGTCTGGCAGATTGAGCGGCGCTACGAATGTGGCCATCTCGCGATGTATGACCACGATGGTCTGAATGAGACATAGTTGTAGCGATTGATGTGGGTAACAAAACACGAATCGGAGATTAACCTCAAATAACTTATGAGGCCCTTCCTCTAGCGCCAAACTGTTGTTATGCGATTGGTAACAACAATCTGGTGATAGATTTACTTGATGATTATTAGTGATTTGAACGTAAAGTATGTATGAAATACTCAACAATGGCCCCGGTCCGAGGTGAACCGAGGTGAAAAGCTTCTGTGAGCTAT
>CACSLK010024742.1:11376298-11389409 GCA_902706635.1 Striga hermonthica
GTCGCCGGTGGTTGCGCAATGGCAGACAGCGTCGGCGTCGGGCGTCGCGAGGCTGTGGTGCGGTGGTCGCCAGGCACTGGCTGCACGGGTTCAGGCTGGGCTAGACAATCACGTGGGAACATGTCGGTGCACCGGCTGCAGTTCGCGTGGTCGACGTTGGGAAGAGGTGGTGGTCTGTCGGCGGTCATGGGGTTAATTGTCGGTTGATGATCATGGGGCCTCGGTACCTCGGGATTTTCCACTGTACATCTCAAAACAACTCTTTACCTTGTACTAGTGGAACAAAAAGATAAATATTAAACTCAAACCGGGAATTGGATAGAGAGAGAGAGAGAGAGAGAGAGAGAGACGTGTGGTGATGATGATAATATTATAATCTCTTGTCTCTCCTTCCCATGATTTTAATGATGTATATATAGAGCTACAATAGGGATCTTAAGAAGAACATGATTAGGGCTTCTTAAGCATTGAACCTAACTATGATCCTAGTCAACTCTTCCAATTACATAAATAATTTTTCGATCCACTAACATAATATTATTGCACTCTCTTTTTCTATCCCAAATTATATTTGAGACTCCAATTATAATTACTCAAATTACCTCCTCATGTTTAAGATGTAACGTCCATTAATTAATTCGATTACTGATAATCAAGAATTAATTAATATATTATGTTACCAAAGCTAGCGTCGTGCATCACATTATTATTATGTCAGAACTTTATCCACCTAGAGGGTTTAGCATAACAACCTTCATGAACTCACTTTGGGGATATCTTCAAACTGTCGCACATGGTGACTGGAAATATTTTTAACAGCACATCATATATATAATAATATTATCCAAAACAACAAGTATATTGCCTCAGTAAACTGAATCTCATTTAAATGAATCAAAGTAATAGTTACTATAAGTGCATGCATGTTTATATCTTACGGGTTAAGAGAACACAATAACTAACTGAGACTTAAGTTTGTTTACAACGATCAATATAGAACAAACTGGTCCTCTTTGAGATCATGTTCAATACATAAATGTACTAGTGCAACTAATCAGTCAATATCAGCTGTACCATTGACACTACAACTGTTCTGATGGTTTGTTCATTTCTATCTAGGTTGTGAACCAACAATTATTGTTGTTTGTTCCCTTTTTGTTGTTATTATTATTAATATTTTGTCGATTGTTTCCCCCATTTTAGGTTGTTTCCGAGTGTTTTCCGGTCCATTTATTCGTTTCGTGTGTTTTTGTGTTATTTAAGTGTGTTTGGTATTTTTGTTATTTTTAGTCTTATTTTTCTATGTTTTTCGTATAGTTCGATTTCAGGTAGTAATTGTCCGGTTATTGTGTTCCTTATCCGACTTTGAAGAAGTCTTATATTGGTCCGTGCGGCCAAATACGCGGAAGTCAAGATTTCTACTCAAAATGATACTAGCCGAGAGTTCGAAAGCTCGAAAAGGAAAATTTTTTGGAGACAGCCAGGCCATAGCACTCTAAGGTAGGTTAGCGCCGCTAACCTTCCTTAGCGCATCTAAGGAGGGTTAGCGCCGCTAAATCACATCCTTTTGTAGTGAAATGAACAGAGTAACCCAGGCTGGCAGCAACAGGCTGTTTCTTTTCCTTGAAACATGGCATGAGTGGGAAAGAGCTGGCGACAGTGGAGCACTTTAGGGACAACACTTACCTAGAAATGTGGTTTTGAGACTATAAGAACATGCTTTTTTCATCATATGAAGCATCCATCATCTTCCATAATTATTTTTCTATCATTTGATCACCATCTTTCTTTCACTTTCCTTTCCAAGTTTTTCTTGTGTTTTTTGTTTTGTTTGGTTCTTGGAGAATTGTTGAAGACATTGGTGTGTATTTTGGATTAAGTTTGCATTTGTTCTTGACTTGTGGATTTCTCATTCTTAGTAAGTTATCTCTTTCATTTGCTTATGTTAAGGATGACTTATTTTTAAGATAATGTGCATGTTAAGTTTATTATGAGTAACTAATCCTTTAGCTAGGGTGAGGGGACAATCGTTCCGGTTAGGTATCGTTTATGTGTATTGCAATTGCTCAATTTTTACAAGTTTTATTAATTTCCTGATTAAATGTTTGATCACCATTTCAATCTAAATAATCGATTTTAAAACCGAGAGGGGCGAAATTGATAGAACTTAGCTTGTTTGGAGTAGACATGTTCGGAGATGTATTGTCTATGTGTTAATCGTTTAATTAATTTGCTCGTTTATGTTTATCCGCATATTACGAGAGTTAGTGAGGTTAAATCAATAAATGAGTTAATTATTTGAACCGTTTAACCGAGTTAATTGATTACCGTTAAAAGTAAGTAGAACCGGAATTGATTATCCCCGATACCCTAGCCCATTTGTATCGCTTGGAATTGTTTTCATCATTTTAGCTCGTTTATATATCTTTTAATGATCTTTATAAGTGAGACCTTTAAATTGCTTTAGTTAAAAATCATTAGTTAAAAATCAAACCAACAACTCGAATTAGATTGTGTAGGATTATTTTCATTTTTGTGATTGAATGCTTGTATAAAATAGTCCGGCTAACCTTCCTGCAGAGACACGACTCGGTGTTCGAATCTTTAGATTCTACTCCGATAAAAATAACTACAACAAAATGGCGTCGTTGCCGGAGAAGGTTTAGGAATTATTTCGTGCGCCTATTCATTTGTTTTTGTGTTTCTCTTAATTCTTGTGATTTATTATTTTTTGTGTTTCTCTTTGTTTCTTGTTTTATTTTTCATGTTATTTGTTAGCATTTTCGGGGTTTTTTTTTTTGCTCTTTTTCGTAAACAAGTGCTCGTAACGTATTATTGTTTTTGTATGTGTACTAGGAGTGGACATGTGCTCAGTCCGAACGACAAATCCATTAACGAGGACTTACGAGAATTGTTTGCCAACCTTTCTCTCGAACCATCAAATTCCGACGATCAAAGCAAAATTGCTCGAAACGACGAGGCGGAAGTGAACAACCCCCCGAGGTATCTTTTCCACGACTTGGCCCAACCGGTGATTGGGTCGGTGACTTTATGCATCCGGTTAGAACCAGCTGCTCGAAACTGCGAGCTCAAAACGATACACTGCAATCAAATACCATCTTTTCACGGTCTCTCCAACGAAGACCCGCTCCATTTCATTCGCGAATTTTACAACGTCTTCTAAGATTTTCCACTCCACGGGCTCAATGAGGACCAGTTGAAAATGCGATGTTTTCGCGAGACATTCTAGGATCGAGCAAAGGCGTGGTTCATGAAACTTGCTCCCGATGCCCTCACTACTTGGGAACAAGTGTATTCGAAGTTCATCGGAAGATATTATTCCCATCAAAAGACACAAGAGCTCCGATCTCAAATTTTCTCATTCGCCCAACAACCGAACGAACCACTCCACGAGGCGTGGGAACGCTTCAAGGACTTACAGAGACAATGTCCACATCACAATTTTCCACCCACCCTATTGATGAACACCTTCTATGATTCCCTCCACCAAAACCTTCAGTACGTGTTGGATAACGCGGCTGATGGTGATATAGGAGCAAAGACGGCCGAAGAAATGATGGAGATTTTTTACACGATGAGTGCAAACTCGTCTCAAAAGAGTATTCGAGGGAAGAAGGCGATGGTTCATGAGGTAGCTCCCGGACAAGACAAGATAGCTCACCAAATAGCCGAGCTCACGGAGCAAATAGGGTTACTTAATGCGAGAAGCGTCCAGCCGGTACAAGCTATGACGGTAGAACTGTGCGGGACATGTGGAATCAACGGGCATCGATCTGAGGTGTGCCCGTCCGCCTTTGACCAAGACTTCAGAGAGCAATATACGGATGCCAACGCTCTCCAAGGATATCAAAATCGGCCAGTTAACGACCCCTATTCGAATACATATAACCCGGGGTGGAGAAATCATCCCAACTTTTCGTGGTCTAACAACAACAACACCCAACAACCCCGACAAAACTTCATTCAACAACCGAACCGTCCCAACTTTATTACTCAACAACAAATGAGACCGAACTACCCTCAACAACAACAACCGCAAAGAGGCCCTATGGGAGGGACGCAAACCGAAGGGGCCTGTCCTAGCTCACTCTCCCAAGACAACAAATTGGATAAGATCCTCCAATTTATGACGAACCAAGAATCGACTATCAAGCGTATGGAAACACAAATTGGCCAGCTCGCTTCGAGAGTTGGAAATTTGGAGACCGAATCTTACAAAGGGAAGCTCTCGAGCCAGCCTGAGCAAGCAAAGGCGATCACCGTGTTGAGGAGTGGGATAGTCGTCGATAACCAAGTGAAAATGCTAGAGACGGAGGAACTTAAGCCATCCGACCAGCCCAAGGATAAAGAAGACGATGTCGAGGAGAGCACAAGGGCCGATTTGGAAAAGCCGGTGGAAGGCCAAATTTTACACAAGTCCTCGAATCCATTCAAACCACGTATTCCTTTTCTGAGCCGACTTCGGGATGAGAGGCAAAACAAGCAATTTTGGGACCTTTAAAACATGATTTCAAAAGTCAATGTCAACTTGCCACTTCTCGACGTAATAAAAAATATGCCGTCTTATGTGAAATTTTTCAAAGACTTGGTGACGAAGAAAAGGCGATTCGAAGACGGTGAGAAGGTTGTGGTGTACGAGGCGACAAGTACAATGCACCATGACCTACCAAAGAAAGAACGTGACCCTGGGGGTTTCGTGATCAAAATAGCCCTCGGGAATGGAAAAGAAGCTTCGGGGATGCTTGATCATAGAGCCGGGATCAACCTTATGCCGTTCTCGATATTTCAACGGCTCGGTCTCAGAGACTTGAGACCAACATGTATGTGCCTCCAGCTCGCCGACCGTTTGATACGATATCCAAAGGGGGTGGTAGAAGACGTGCTTGTTCATGTGGGGAAGCTCATTGTCCTTGTGGACTTTGTTATTCTCGATGTAGGAGAAGTGCACGAGAACGGGAAGGATCACACCATCCTTCTCGGAAGACCATTCATGGCCACTACCAACACTCTTATTGACGTGAAGAACGAGACACTTAACATGACGGTTGTAGGTGAATCCATATCCATCTCCATCCGAGACGCCACATCCGCATCTTCAGTGAATTTTGTGGAGGAATGTGTATTTGTGGATGTTTCCGACCCACTCGTCAATGAAATAGCCAAACGAGAATCGGTGGTAAGGCACATACCTGACTTTGACGATGATAAAGAGCCGACTGTTGGTCTTTTTGAAGCCAACCAGCCCCAAACACAACTGACCTTAGAACTTAAAGAATTACCTCGACACCTCATGTATGTATTCCTCGATGATAAAAGACAAAAGTCGGTAATCATTTTTGCCGAGCTTACGCAAGATGAAGAGAGAGAGCTATTTGAGGTACTTCAAAAGAATCAAAGAGCCATCGGGTGGGGCCTCGGAGACCTAAAAAGCATCAGTCCTTCCACGTGCATGCATCAGATAGCCAAACCATTTCGGGATAGCCAACGAAGGCTTAACCCAAACATGATGGAAGTATTGAAGAAGGAGGTTCTTAAGCTCTAGTCCGACGGGCTTATTTTCCCGGTGGCCGATAGAGAGTGGGTTAGCCCCATTCATGTTGTGCCGAAGAAAGGGGGCATAACAGTTATTGAGAACGAGGAGAAGGAGAAGATCCCTACCCGTATCACTACAGGGTGGAGAAAGTTTATTGATTATCGGAGACTCAACGCCGTGACAGAAAAAGACCATTTTCCACTACCATTCATCGATCAAATCCTCGACCGCCTCTCGGGACATCAATTCTATTGCTTCCTAGATGGACTTTCCTTCTACTATCAGGTGGCCATAGCTCATGAAGATCAACCAAAGACCACCTTCACATGCCTATTCGGCACATTTGCTTTTAGACGGATTCCTTTCGGACTTTGCAACGCACCCGGAACCTTCCAAAGGTTCATGTTTTCCATCTTCACCGATATCTTGATGGCTTTCTGTTTTCCATTTTCACCCGGAACCTTCCAAAGGTGCATGTTTCCCCCGTTTTAGATTGTTTCCTAGTGTTTTCCGGTCCATTTATTCGTTTCGTGTGTTTTTGTGTTATTTAAGTGTGTTTGGTATTTTTGTTATTTTTAGTCTTATTTTTCTCTGTTTTCCGTATAGTTCGATTTCAGGTAGTAATTGTCCGGTTATCGTGTTCCTTATCCGACTTTGAAGAAGTCTTATATTGGTCTGTGCAGCCAGATATGCGGAAGTCAAGATTTCTACTCAAAATGATACTAGCCGAGAGTTCGAAAGCTCGAAAAAGAAAATTTTTTGGAGACAGTCGCTAACCTTCCTTAGCGCATCTAAGGAGGGTTAGCGCCGCTAACCCAGGTTGGCAGCAACAGGCTGTTTTTTTTCCTTGAAACATGGCATAAGTGGGAAAGAGCTGGCGACAGTGGAGCACTTTAGGGACAACACTTACCTAGAAATGTGGTTTTGAGACTATAATAACATGCCTTTTTCATCATATGAAGCATCCATCATCTTCCATAATTATTTTTCTATCATTTGATCACCATCTTTCTTTCACTTTCCTTTCCAAGTTTTTCTTGTATTTTTGTTTTGTTTTGTTCTTGGAGAATTGTTGAAGACATTGGTGTGTATTTTAGATTAAGTTTGCATTTGCTCTTGACTTGTGGATTTCCCATTCTTAGTAAGTTATCTCTTTCATTTGCTTATGTTAAGGATGACTTATTTTTATGATAATGTGCATGTTAAGTTTATTATGAGTAACTAATCCTTTAGCTAGGGTGAGGGGACAATCGTTACGGTTAGGTATCATTTATGTGTATTGCAATTGCTCAATTTTTACAAGTTTTATTAATTTCATGATTAAATGTTTGATCACCATTTCAATCTAAATAATCGATTTTAAAACCGAGAGGGGCGAAATTGATAGAACTTAGCTTGTTTGGAGTAGACATGTTCGGAGACGTATTGTCTATGTGTTAATCGTTTCATTAATTTGCTCGTTTATGTTTATCCGCATATTACGAGAGTTAGTGAGGTTAAATCAACAAATTAGTTACTTATTTGAACCGTTTAACCGAGTTAATTGATTACTGTTAAAAGTAAGTAGAACCGGAATTGATTATCCCCGATACCCTAGCCCATTTATATCTCTTGGAATTGTTTTCATCATTTTAGCTCGTTTATATATCTTTGAATGATCTTTATAAGTGAGATCTTTAAATTGCTTTAGTTAAAAATCAAACCAACAACTCGAATTAGATTGTGTAGGATTATTTTCATTTTTGTGATTGAATGCTTGTATAAAATAGTCCGGCTAACCTTCCTCCAGAGACACGACTGGGTGTTCGAATCTTTAGATTCTACTCCGATAAAAATAACTACAACAAAATGGTGTCCTTGCCGGGGAAGGTTTAGGAATTATTTCGTGCATCTATTCATTTGTTTTTGTGTTTCTCTTAATTCTTATGATTTATTATTTTTTGTGTTTCTCTTTGTTTCTTGTTTTATTTTTCATGTTATTTGTTAGCGTTTTCGGGTTTTTGTTTTTGCTCTTTTTCGTTAACAAGTGCTCGTAACGTATTATTGCTTTTGTATGTGTACTAGGAGTGGACGTGTGCTCAGTCCGAACGACAAATCCATTAACGAGGACTTACGAGAATTGTTTGCCAACCTTTCTCTCGAACCATCAAAATTCCGACGATCAAAGCGAAATGGCTCGAAAGGACGAGGCGGAAGTGAACAACCCCCCGAGGTATCTTCTCCGCAACTTGGCCCAACCGGTGATTAGGCCGGTGACTTCATGCATCCGGTTAGGACCAGCTGCTCGGACCTGCGAGCTCAAAATGATACACTGCAATCAACTCCCATCTTTTCACGGTCTCCCCAATGAAGACCCGCTCCATTTCATTTGCGAATTTTACAACATCCTCCAAACTTTTCCACTCCACGGGCTCAATGAGGACCAACTGAAAATGCGATGTTTTCCCGAGACATTCTAGGATCGAGCCAAGGCGTGGTTCATGACACTTGCTCCCGATGCCCTCACTACTTGGGAACAAGTGTATTCGAAGTTCATCGAAAGATATTATTCCCATCAAAAGACACAAGAGCTCCGGTCACAAATTGTCTCATTCGTCCAATAACCGAATGAACCACTCCACGAGGCGTGGGAACGCTTCAAGGACTTACAAAGACAATGTCCACATCACAATTTTCCACCCGCCCTATTGGTGAACACCTTCTATGATTCCCTCCACCAAAATCTTCAGTACGTGGTGGATAACGCGGCCGATGGTGATATAGGAGCAAAGACGGTCGAAGAAATGATGGAGATTATTGAGACGATGAGTGCAACCTCGTCTCAAAAGAGTATTCGAGGGAAGAAGGCAATGGTTCATGAGATAGCTCCCGGACAAGACAAGATAACTCACCAAATAGCTGAGCTCACAGAGCAAATGGGGTTACTTAATGCGAGAAGTGTCCAGCCGGTACAAGCGATGACGGTAGAACTGTGCGGGACATGTGGAATCAACGGGCACCGATCCGAGGTGTGCCCGTCCGCCTTTGAGCAAGACTTCAGAGAGCAATATACGGATGCCAACGCTCTCCAAGGATATCAAAACCGGCCAGTTAACGACCCCTATTCGAATACATATAACCCGGGGTGGAGAAATCATCCCAACTTTTCGTGGTCTAACAACAACAACACCCAACAACCCCGACAAAACTTCATGCAACAACCGAACCGTCCCAACTTTATTACTCAACAACACATGAGACCGAACTACTCTCAACAACAACAACCGCAAAGAGGCCCTATGGGAGGGACACAAACCCAAGGGGCGGGTCCTAGCTCGCTCACCCAAGACGACCAATTGGATAAGATCCTCCAATTTATGACGAACTAAGAATCGACTATCAAGCGTATTGAAACACAAATTTGCCAGCTCGCTTCGAGAGTTGGAAATTTGGAGACCGAATCCGACAAAGGGAAGCTCCCGAGCCAGCCTGAGCAAGCAAAGGCGATCACCGTGTTGAGGAGTGAGAAATTCGTCGATAACCAAGTGAAAATGCTAGAGACGGAGGAACTTAAGCCATCCGACCAGCCCAAGGATAAAGAAGACGATCTCGAGGAGAGCACAAGGGCCGATTTGGAAAAGCTGGTGGAAGGCCTAATTTTATACAAGTCCTCGAATCCATTCAAACCACGTATTCCTTTTCCGGGCCGACTTCGGGATGAGAGACAAGACAAGCAGTTCCGGGACCTTTACAACTTGCTTTCAAAAGTCAATGTCAACTTGCCACTTCTCGACGTAATAAAAAATATGCCGTCTTATGTGAAATTTTTAAAAGACTTGGTGAGGAAGAAAAGGCGATTCGAAGACGGTGAGAAGGTTGTGGTGTACGAGGCGACAAGTACAATGCACCATGACCTACCAAAGAAAGAACGTGATCCTGGGGGTTTCGTGATCAAAATAGCCCTCGGGAATGGAAAAGAAGCTTCGGGGATGCTTGACCTTGGAGTCGGGATCAACCTTATGTTGTTCTCGATATTTCAATGCCTCGGTCTCAGAGACTTGAGACCAACATGTATGTGCCTCCAGCTCGCCGACCGTTCAATATGATATCCAAAGGGGGTGGTAGAAGACGTGCTTGTTCGTGTGGGGAACTCATTGTCCCTGTGGACTTTGTTATTCTCGATGTGGGAGAAGTGCACGAGAACGGGAAGGATCACACCATCCTTCTCGGAAGACCATTCATGGCCACCACCAACACTCATATTGACGTGAAGAGCGAGACACTTAACATGACGGTTGTAGGTGAATCCGTATCCATCTCCATCCGAGATGCCACATCCGCATCTTCGGTGAATTTTGTGGAGGAATGTGCATTTGTGGATGTTTCCGACCCACTCGTCAATGAAATAGCCAAACGAGAATGGAAGGTGAGGCACATACCTGACTTTGACGATGATAAAGAGCCGACTGTTGGTCTTTTTGAAGCCAACCAGCCCCAAACACAACTGACCTTAGAACTTAAAGAATTACCTCGGCACCTCAAGTATGTATTCCTCGATGATAAAAGACAAAATTCGATAATCATTTTTGCCGAGCTTACGCAAGATGAAGAGAGAGAGCTAATTGAGGTACTTCGAAAGAATCAAAGAGCCATCGGGTGGGGCCTCGGAGACCTAAAAAGCATCAGTCCTTCCACGTGCATGCATCAGATAGCCAAACCATTTTGGGATAGCCAACGATGGCTTAACCCAAACATGATGGAAGTAGTGAAGAAGGAGGTTCTTAAGCTCTAGTCCGACGGGCTTATTTTCCCGGTGGCCGATAGAGAGTGGGTTAGCCCCATTCATGTTGTGCCGAAGAAAAGGTGCATAACAGTTATTGAGAACGAGAAAGAAGGAGATGATCCCTACCCGTATCACTACAGGGTGGAGAAAGTGTATCGATTATCGGTGACTCATCGCCATGACAAAGAAGGACCATTTTCCACTATCGTTCATCGATCAAATCCTCGACCGCCTCTCGGGACATCAATTCTATTGCTTCCTAGACGGACTTTCCGGCTACTATCAGGTGGCCATAGCTCCCGAAGATCAACTGAAGACCACCTTCACATGCATATTCGGCACATTTGCTTTTAGACGGATGCCTTTCGGACTTTGCAACGCACCCGGAACCTTCCAAAGGTGCATGTTTTCCATCTTCACCGATATGCTTGATGACTTTCTGTTTTTCATCTTCACCCGGAACCTTCCAAAGGTGCATGTTTCCCCCGTTTTAGGTTGTATCCTAGTGTTTTCCGGTCCATTTATTCGTTTCGTGTGTTTTTGTGTTATTTAAGTGTGTTTGGTATTTTTGTTATTTATAGTCTTATTTTTCTGTGTTTTTCGTATAGTTCTATTTCAAGTAGTAATTGTCCGGTTATCGTGTTCTTTATCCGACTTTGAAGAAGTCTTATATTGGTCCGTGCGGCCAAATACGCGGAAGTCAAGATTTCTACTCAAAACGATACTAGCCGAGAGTTCGAAAGCTCGAAAAGGAAAATTTTTTGGAGACAGCCAGGCCAAAGTACCCTAAGGTAGGTTAGCGCCGCTAACCTTCCTTAGCGCATCTAAGGAGGGTTAGCGCCGCTAACCCAGGCTGGCAGCAACAGGCTGTTTCTTTTCCTTGAAACATGGCATGAGTGGGAAAGAGCTGGCGACAGTGGAGCACTTTAGGAACAACACTTACCTAGAAATGTGGTTTTGAGACTATAAGAACATGTTTTTTTCATCATATGAAGCATCGATCATCTTCCATAATTATTTTTCTATCATTTGATCACCATCTTTCTTTCACTTTTCTTTCCAAGTTTTTCTTGTGTTTTTGTTTTGTTTTGTCCTTGGAGAATTGTTGAAGACATTGGTGTGTATTTTGGATTAATTTTGCATTCGCTCTTGACTTGTGGATTTCTCATTCTTAGTAAGTTATCTCTTTCATTTGCTTATGTTAAGGATGACTTATTTTTTAAGTGCATGTTAAGTTTATTATGAGTAACTAATCCTTTAGCTAGGGTGAGGGGACAATCGTTCCGGTTAGGTATCATTTATGTGTATTGCAATTGCTCAATTTTTACAAGTTTTATTAATTTCATGATTAAATGTTTGATCACCATTTCAATCTAAATAATCGATTTTAAAACCGAGAGGGGCGAAATTGATAGAACTTAGCTTGTTTGGAGTAGACATGTTCGGAGACGTATTGTCTATGTGTTACGTTTCATTAATTTGCTCGTTTATGTTTATCCGCATATTACAAGAGTTAGTGAGGTTAAATCAATAAATGAGTTAATTATTTGAACTGTTTAACCGAGTTAATTGATTACCGTTAAAAGTAAGTAGAACCGAAATTGATTATCCCCGATACCCTAGCCCATTTATATCTCTTGGAATCGTTTTCATCATTTTAGCTCGTTTATATATCTTTGAATGATCTTTATAAGTGAGACCTTTAAATTGCTTTAGTTAAAATCATTAGTTAAAAATCAAACCAACAACTCGAATTAGATTGTGTAGGATTATTTTCATTTTTTTGATTGAATGCTTGTATAAAATAGTCCGACTAACCTTCCTCCAGAGACACGACTTGGTGTTCGAATCTTTAGATTCTACTCCGATATAAATAACTATAACAAAATGGCGTCGTTGCCGGGGAAGGTTTAGGAATTATTTCGTGCGCCTATTCATTTGTTTTTGTGTTTCTCTTAATTCTTGTGATTTATTATTTTTTGTGTTTCTCTTTGTTTCTTGTTTTATTTTTCATGTTATTTGTTAGCATTTTCAGGGGTTTTTTTTTTGCTCTTTTTCGTTAACAAGTGCTCGTAACATATTATTGTTTTTGTATGTGTACTAGGAGTGGACGTGTGCTCAGTCTGAACGACAAATCCATTAACGAGGACTTACGAGAATTGTTTGCCAACCTTTCTCTCGAACCATCAAATTCTGATGATCAAAGCGAAATGGCTCGAAACGACGAGGTGGAAGTGAACAACCCCCCGAGGTATCTTCTCCACGACTTGGCCCAACCGGTGATTGGGTCGGTGACTTCATGCATCCGGCTAGGACCAGCTGCTCGGAACTGCGAGCTCAAAACGATACACTGCAATCAACTCCCATCTTTTCACGGTCTCCCCAACGAAGACCCGCTCCATTTCATTCGCGAATTTTACAACGTCCTCCAAACTTTTCCACTCCACGGGCTCAATTAGGACCAGCTGAAAATGCGATGTTTTACCGAGACATTCTAGGATCGAGCAAAGGCGTGGTTCATGACACTTGCTCCCGATGCCCTCACTACTTGGGAACAAGTGTATTCGAAGTTCATCGGAAGATATTATTCCCATCAAAAGACACAAGAGCTCCGGTCACAAATTGTCTCATTCGCCCAACAACCGAACGAACCACACCACGAGGCGTGAGAACGCTTCAAGGACTTAGAGCATCTCCAACCACAATCTCTATACTTACAGTTTCTACAGTAAAATCCCACTAGTTATACAGTTTCAACAGTGTCAGCAACTCCAACCCATTCCCTCTATAATTCC
>CACSLK010024742.1:11405660-11431251 GCA_902706635.1 Striga hermonthica
TTTTTTTTAAAAAAAAAAAAAAAGCAAAAAGCACTCAAAATAAAATGAAGCTACATCCTCATCATCATCTAATGAACTAAAGACCCAAAATTTGAACTCAAAGTGAAAAACTAGGGCAACAAATTAGATTTTAATGTAATATGTTTAATTTTTAGTTGTTATTGTTATTGTTTATTTATTTACTTATTTATTGTTAATGTTAGTCATCCCAAACCATAGGCCCAAAGTGAGCATGTATATGTACAATACAAACATGTTAACATATTTATTTATTATATATTTGGTGCGGTTCGGTTAAAACGACACCCATCCGACAAAAAAAAGAACCGCACCAAAATTTGTGCGGTTTTTCAACATTTTAACCGCACCGAAAACCGAACCAGACCGCACCAATACATCGATACTGTTCGATTTTTTGGTTTCGACTCAGTTTTACTCATCTCTTTATATTAACAATTGAGCATTGTTGGTGGTATTGGATGATGGAAGGAACTGGAATAGTGAGCTCATGAAGAATTTATTTGACAAAGAAACCGCTGAGGCCATATTGCAGATGAAAAATCAAAAGCTAGATAAGGAAGATTGTTGGGTGTGGAAACAAAATGAAAATGGTAAGTTTTCCGTGTCTTCTGTTTATGCTAGACTGACTTTGGAGAAAATGTTGAGGTTTAATAGGCCTAAAGGAAGCAACTCCAATGAAACTGATGTACATACCAGAGCAAGAACTTGGAAATAGAAAATTAAAGGAAATATAAAACACTTCATCTGGAATTGTTTTTCTGGAGCCCTATCTATCAAGGTCAACCTTATCAAAAAAGGTGTAGGAGTGGACCCTGTCTGTGCAGCTTGTGGGGAGGCTGAAGAGACTACACAACACTTTTTTTGGGGTTGCAGCAAAGCTAGAAGGATGTGGGACTTAGCTCCTGTGAACAAGAATGAAATTTTAGCTGAAGAAACTTCCTTTTTAAATTGGCGGTGGCAACTCTGGTCCTTATATTTTAAGGCCATAGATAATGATATGATTCAACTCTAGACCTATCTTCTCTGGTGGTTGTGGAAGGCCCACAACCTTTAGGTCTTTCAAAATCAATGACTCCCGGAGCTTTTTATTTTGAAGTAGTCGTTTAAAGAGTGGAGAGAGTTCAAAGTCTGTTAAGTAATTATTGGGGTGTGTTAGACTAGATTGTATCCCAATTATTATTATTTGAGTTTCCTATGAGTTTCGATTCCACGCAACTCCCTGTCCAACTGACCCTAAAATGGGCCCAAATTCAAGTATCCAATAATATCCTCGCCCAAGCCCCCAACAAGAAGAAATCTTTACCGTGCATCCGACCGCAGGGGATCCCCCTGAAACTAAAACCCCTAACCTAAAATCCCAAAACGCTCCATCACCCCCGCAGGCACAGACAGTGATTCCTCTTCCTAGCTAGGGTTTATCTCATTCTTTCTCTAACTCCCACTACTCTACTGAGCCTTTATCCCCTTCTCAGATAAGCAAAGTCTGTTCTATTCTCCGTTGTATTGCTCTTCTTTTTTCCTGAAATGGGAATTATTATCCGGTAAAATAGCATCGCAATTGTTGGTTGTTTTTTTTTTTCCGGCGGGCATGCGTGAAATATCGGGGGCGTTTGTTCCAGAACATGTTCGCTCTGCGATCGATTCGCAGATTTAGCACCGCGCCCTGTAAGTTGTCTCCATCTGCTAGTAATTCAACAAAGGGTTTGAAAAATCCGGCCAAAACAGATGAGCCTGCATTGATCAAGCTGAAGAAAGAGAAGGACCCGGATAGGCTGTTCGATTTGTTCAGGGCCAATGCTAGCAATAGGCTCGTCGTTGAGAACCGGTTTGCCTTTGAGGACACTGTCTCCAGGTTATCTGGCGCGGGCAGATTAGATTACATCGAGAGTCTACTCGAGGAGCAGAAGTACCTGCCACAGGGCCGTCGGGAAGGGTTTATAATCCGTATTATAATGCTCTATGGTAAGACAGGGATGGTAGGTCACGCTGTACAAACGTTCCACGACATGCATTTGCACCGGTGTAAAAGGACCGTTAAGTCTTTCAATGCGACCCTCAAGGTTCTGACCCAGTCGAGGGATTTAAAGGCGATTAGCTTGTTCTTGAATGATGTACCTGTTAAATTTGGCATCCAATTGGATGTTTATTCCATTAATATTGTCATCAAGGCCTTCTGTGAAATGGGTATTCTGGATAAGGCTATTCAGGTCATGGTTGAGATGGAGAAATTGGGAATATTCCCCGATGTTTTCACGTATACGACATTAATATCAGCTTTTTACGAGGCTAGACGGGTGGAAATTGCAAACGGTTTGTGGAATTTGATGCTGTTAAAAGGCTGTCATCCTAATGTGGCTACTTTTAATGTTAGGATTCAGTTCTTGATCAACCAGGGGCGTGCCTGGGAGGCTAATAAGATGCTGAACATTATGCGCAGGCATAGGAAGTTTCCGGAATTTCCCGATGAGATCACGTATAATCTAGTGATTAAGGGGTTTTTCCAGGTGGGGTACTATGATAAGGCCATGAGGGTGTATTCGATTTTTCATGATGATGGATATAAGCCAAACCAGAGAATTTATCAAACCATGATTCATTATCTTTGTATGGAGGGGAAATATGACTTGGCCTACTTAATGTGTAAAGATTGTATGCAGAAAAACTGGTTTCCTAGTGTGCATACGGTTTATAATCTGCTCAGAGGACTAAGAAAAGCTGGAGAAGCAGCTGGAGGCGATGACATGATTGATAAGGCTAAAAATATATATAGTCTTGCTCTAACAAAGAGGCCTCCTTTTTCTGTTGGTCAGCTTGAAACCATGAAATCCATATTATCTCGAATTGAATTTCTGTGGTCATGATGCACAAGTGCTCCCATTTTGAGTTTGTTGGTTTTTAGGCAAATCTGATAAGAACCATGTAGCGCGATGACTACATTGAAGTTCCTAGTGATATGAGAGCTCTCTATGGGACAAAGTTCATGTAAGTTCATTTTTTGATTATTTCCATATCAACATTGTGAATTATGGCAATGGTTGTTCAAGGAAATGTCTTCGTGATGTTTAGTCTAATTATACCGAAAAGAAAGAGAAATATACTAATCCTGTTAACATTGCAATTACCCCCTTGACATTTATGTTTCATATACCGTGTTCTCAATACGGTAGTATTTGTTAAAGAAAATGCCAAAAGGCCCTCTGTTCGTTTCCGTACATTTTGTGATTTCAGTAGAGTGCTCGAATCTTCTTAACCAGGTCAAACCTAAAGGGCAGATTTCATGACTATATGTGGGCTTTTGTACAGTGGTTCCCGAGCATTCATGCATGCATGCGCAAGCTGCTGGTGTTATAATATATGCATTATCTGTATCTGTGATACTTTGGGGCTTCTATTGTGAACTCAAATTTCGGCGGATAAATGAAAGCAGTAACTACGCAGACTGCAGTTTGAATATCAAGGAAGACCTGCTGGTGGTATGTTGAAAAGCTTCACTAAGTTTGTTCAGTTTCACCATTCATTAATATTATTTATTATTTAATTTGTTGTGTTATTGATTTATCTCGATATAGTTTGTCTTTTATTGTTAAATAATAGTTAGAATGAACAGGAAATATTAGAATGGATTGCTGACTTGCTGTCATGGTGGGGAGTTTGGAATTTTAGTGATGGAAGCTCGTTTTAGTTATCAATAACTATACATTAAAATACTATTAATTGTGCCGGTATGGACATACAGATCAGATGACTGTAAAGCTTATAAAATGCAATGCGCAAATGTTAGCATTTGTAGAAATGTTTGCATTTTCTAATGTGTCTGCATAATACTCGAGTCTCTTTGCACTACAGAATAAATTGACTTCACGTGGTTAACTCTTAGTGGCAGAGTTTACGAAGTGCAAAAATTGTTCGTTGTGGAGTTGCATTATCATGTCAAAGACTTGAATCGCATGTTGTGTAAACATATAGATGTACATGTATATCTGTCTGGTGCAGGTCATTTTTGTAAGAGTGACGAAAAGTAGCGGGAAACGCTGTAAAGATTGTAGGCGCAAGCCTAGAAAGGGAGATGGAGAGGAGAGTATATATACGTAATAATTTGGAGAGGACTTTTTTTAGCTCTTCTGTTAGCCTAAGATGCAATTATTATTATTATTATTTATTTATTTATTTATTTTGATCTTTCAAAGTCTGTTGCCTCCCTGTAATTTAGAAAAGTTTGTTTTTTTATACGATTATTTTTCAGAAGTATTCATATCTATATTCTTTGCTGTCATGGTGTGTGCTTTCTGTGTGTGCTATATGATTAAATGACCAACTGGTACAACATAATTTAATTGTATATCCATGTCGATGAATCAATTTGGAGAAGACAATTAAAAAAGAAATTTGGATACATAAAGATTTCAAATTATCCAATTTATGTAAACTATACTCTGCCTCTCAGTTATTTTTAAATTTGTGTGAGGAGATGATATAGGATATTATACATACAAAGCTAAACCAGTCTGTCGAACTGGTCGAAAGGGTTGAACCGTGGAGACGCCGAGCCAAGTGGTGGGAAGATCAACCACTCAGTCAGTCAACCAGTTAAGCAGTTGACCAATTAATCTCTTTCAAGTTAATATACTTTCGGCAGACCGGTTTGGCCTTAATTTATGATCCAATATATGTAAACTATACTCTGGCTCTGGCGGCCAGCCTCAGTGGCGACGAGTCAGCAGCGGCGTGAAGGTCGAGGACGGGAGATCAGTGACGGGCGAGAAGAGTTTCAATCCCCATAATTGTTTGTACGTACAATTCCAAAAGTTTTTTAAATTTTAGTTTAGTATCATTAAAACTATTTTGATTATTAATTAAACTAAACCATGATTAACAAGTTTTGATATATGTAAATCTAATTCAAAGAGAAATGCTCATCTATTCACGGTGGGCATATTAACATGTGTCCATCATGGGTAGGGGAGCACTACTACTAATTCAAAATCAAATAACTATGAATACCAACTCGGTTCTCTGATACCACTATTGGAACTTTGATATGCGAATCTAGCGTACATGCAGCGGAATTTTAAAATTTTCTTGCCGACAAAGAAGATCCGCCTGTAACTTTTCGATATGACCCTATGTCACATGAATATGTAACAAATAATTGAGTTTCATTATTAGTTGTGGGTTCCACCATTACAATTTACTCAAATAATTTGGTCAATTTGCAGCTCATTCACGTGAAGGTTCATCTGGCATCAACTTGCATTAATAATTGTTGTGTGGCCAGGCTTTATTATGGACAGGCTTTATCTGCTCTTTCTTCCCTATAAATATAGCTCCTCGGCAGATGAAGCAGATTGTACAAAATAGAGGAAAAGAAAGGAAAGAAAGGAAAAGAGAAAGGAAAGAAAAGATAAATTTATGTCCAAATATCGGATATAAAAATATCAAAAGAGAGAAACAAGTGATATTATTATTTGTTTTAAAATATTCCTTTTATTTTTAAGTGCTCAATTCTCGACTCTGTTCCCGTTCGCCGGAGCTCGTAAATCTGGTGTGCTACAGATTTAGAGACGTTTGTCGTTGTATCTTTGGGGAAGTTACGCCTGAACCGTTAGCTGACACACGGGGCGTATTCTTCTTGCGGAAAGAGTTTTACTCGCCTCGGCTAAAATCTTTCCGTTTTTCAGTTGTAATTTATTTTTCAGTTCAATTGTAATTTTCTATTTTTAGATTATTTGTAAGAACTGAAAATACATATCAGTTCGTAGGATTCCCGTGTAATTTTGACACCAAATATCCAACAATCGCAAGAAGAATATTCAGTCATCCTACTGAACTGATGGCATCCACCGGAGCAGGTTCCAGCTCTCAGCATCCGATCAATCATGTACCGGCTGTCCACGTTCCTACAACTGAAAAGCCCGAAAAATTCAACGGGCTTGACTTTAAGAGGTGGCAACAAAAGATGCATTTTTACCAGACCACTTTGGGTTTGGTGAAATACCTGAAGGACGACCCTCCGGTCATTTCTGAGAATGAGACCAATGCAGAACTACGCGCTGCGTACGATGCTTGGGGGCAAGGTGACTACCTTTGCCGAAACTATGTCCTGAACGGGCTTAGTAACGAGTTGTACAACGTGTACAGCTCTGTTGGTTCTGCCAAAGAGCTTTGGGATGCCCTGGAGAAGAAGTACAAGACGGAGGATGCCGGGGCGAAGAAATTCGTCGTCGGCAAATTTCTTGACTTCAAGATGGTTGACACGAAGACCGTCGTGTCACAAGTGCAAGAGTTCCAGCTGATCTTGCACGATATCCATTCTGAAGGGATGACTTTGAGTGAGTCATTCCAAGTAGCGGCTGTGATCGAGAAGCTGTCGCCAGGCTGGAAGGATTTCAAGAACTATCTCAAACACAAGAGAAAAGAGATGAGTCTTGAAGACCTGGTTGTTCGTCTTCGTATTGAGGAGGACAACCGTAATTCGTCGGGCAAAAGCCCGATAATGGAGGCTCGTGCAAACTTGTTGGAGCAAGGAAATTCGAGCAAAAGGAAGCCCCTTAACAAAGGGAAGCAGCCCGCCAAGGTTTGGAAATTCACTGGATCTTGTTACAACTGTGGAAAGCCAAACCATATGGCGAAAGACTGCAAGAGGCCAAAGAAAGTTGGGCCAAATAAAAGGCAATCGAGTGCCCTTGTTGCTGAACACGGCCTTGTGCTGGGTGAATTGACCGACTTTGATATGTCAGCAGTGGTGTTTGAAGCCAATTTGGTGGATAACCCGAGGGAGTGGTACATAGATACTGGTGCCACTCGTCATGTGTGTTCCGACAAGGAGGTGTTCTCTGAATACACTCCTGCTACGGGTCGGAAACTTCACATGGGAAACTCCTCCACGTCTGATGTGGCTGGAGTGGGCACGGTGGTGCTAAAGCTCACTTCTGGAAGGGAGTTGAAACTGAAGGATGTTCTGCATGTCCCAGACATCCGCAAGAATTTGGTCTCGGGATCACTTCTTGTTGAGCATGGATTTAGGCTTGTATTTGAAGATAAGAAGTTTATTCTTAGCAAATATGGAAAATTCCTTGGTCGTGGTTATATCGACAAGGGATTGTTCAAAATGAATGTAATGGCTGTAAGCCGTGTAACCGTTGATAATAAAAAGCCTATTTCTGTTTATACCGTTGAGTGCTCTGATGTATGGCATATTAGATTGGGACATGTAAATCTAAATGCAATAAAACGGTTGATGAAATTAGAATTAATTCCTAATTCTAAAGTTGATAAAAATACAAAATGTGAAATTTGTATTGAAGCAAAAATGGCTAAGTTGCCTTTTCACTCGGTGGAAAGGAGTACTGAACCATTAGGCTTGATCCATACTGATGTATGTGATATGAAAAGTGTGCAAACAAGAACCGGTAAAAAGTATTTTGTAACTTTTATCGATGATTGCACAAGGTTTTGCTACTTATATTTGTTAAGAAGCAAAGATGAGGCTGTGGAAGCATTTAAGATATATAAGACCGAAGTTGAAAATCAACTCGGCAAAAGGATTAAAATAATCCGAAGTGATAGGGGTGGAGAATATGTAGCTCCTTTTGAACAAATATGTTCTGAATGTGGCATAATTCATCAAACGACAGCCCCTTATTCTCCACAGTCAAACGGTGTTGCTGAACGCAAGAACCGTACGTTAAAAGAAATGATGAATGCCATGTTGATTAATTCAGGATTACCACAGAACATGTGGGGGGAAGCTGTTTTGACAGCAAATCATATCCAGAATAAAATACCACCTAAAGGGAAAGATGAGACTCCTTAGCCGTCTTATAAATACCTGAAAGTGTGGGGGTGTTTGGCTAAGGTTTCAGTACCTGAACCAAAACAAATGAGAATCGGGCCAAAGACGGTCGATTGTGTATTTATTGGATATACGTACAATAGTACAGCATATAGATTTCTGGTTCATAAATCAGAAAATCCAGAGGTATCTGTTGGTACCACGATTGAGTCAAGGAATGCTATATTCTTTGAGAATGTTTTTCCTATGAAGGAAAGGGCAGAATCTAGTTCTAATAAAAGAACGTATGAAACTGCTAGTGGTTCTGTACCAGAGGGTACTAATGAAGAACCGAGACGTAGTAAAAGGGTAAAAACGGCTAAAACGTTTGGACCTGATTTTATTACGTACATGTTGGACGATGAACCGAGTTCCCTTAAGGAAGCTCTGTCCAGCCCAGATGGACCACTCTGGGAAGAAGCTGTAAATAGCGAAATTGAGTCCATTATGCAAAATCATACTTGGGAGTTGGTTGATCTCCCTGATGGTTGTAAACCTTTAGGATGCAAATGGATCCTAAAGAAAAAATATAAAGCTGATGGATCGATTGATAAGTTTAAAGCACGTTTGGTGGTCAAAGGCTTTAAACAAAAGGAAGGGTATGATTTCTTTGATACCTATTCACCTGTTACGCGTTTAGCGTCGATAAGAGTGCTTCTCTCGATTGCTGCTTTGCACAATCTTGAGATTCACCAAATGGATGTCAAGACGGCATTTTTGAATGGTGAATTGGAAGAAGAAATATACATGGAACAACCTGAAGGGTTTGTTGCACCTGGACAAGAGAGAAAGGTGTGTAGATTGATCAAATCCTTGTACGGACTGAAACAAGCTCCGAAACAATGGCATTTGAAATTTGATGACGTGATGTTGACAAATAATTTCAAAATCAACGAATGTGATAAATGTGTTTATGTCAAGGGTACATCAAATACATTTGTGATTGTATGTCTATATGTAGACGATATGTTGATCATGGGGAGTAGCCATGAAGTGATCATGGATACAAAAAGAATGTTGAAAAGAAATTTCGACATGAAAGATATGGGTTTGGCTGATGTTATTCTTGGAATAAGAATTATCAGAACCCAAGATGGAATTGTCTTGTCACAATCTCATTATGTAGAGAAAGTGCTCAAGAAATTTGATACCTATGACGGTGCACAGTCTAGGTGTAAGACACCCCTTGATCTCAGTATAAATTTGGAAGTCAACAAAGGTCAACCAGTGGCTCAGTTGGAATATTCACGGATAATAGGGAGTCTGATGTACTTGACGAATTGTACACGACCAGACTTGGCCTATCCGGTGAATAAGTTGAGCAGATTTACGAGCAATCCCAGTCATGAGCACTGGAATGCTTTAAGAAGGGTACTTAAGTACTTATGGTACACCCTTGAATACGGGCTAAAATACTCGACATATCCAGCGGTACTTGAAGGGTACTGTGATGCAAGCTGGATATCAGATTCGAGAGATTCTCGCTCCACTAGCGGATATGTTTTCTGTATTGGAGGAGGTGCAGTTTCGTGGAAATCCACAAAACAAACGTGTATAGCTCGGTCAACGATGGAATCAGAGTTCATCGCTTTAGATAAAGCTGGTGAAGAAGTCGAGTGGCTTAGAAATTTTCTATCTGATATTCCATGTTGGGATAAGACTTTGCCGCCTGTGATGATTCACTGTGATAGCCAAGCTGCTATAGGTAGGGCGCAAAACAACTTGTATAACGGTAAGTCTAGACATATTCGTCGTAGACATAATACCGTGCGTCAATTGATCACAAATGGTATTATTTCCATTGACTATGTGAAGTCTAAGGAAAATTTGGCTGATCCTTTGACGAAAGGATTGAATAGAGACCAATTGACAGTTCTGCTAGAGGGAATGGGCTTAAAAATCCACAATGTAAAGAATGATCATAGTGGTAACCCTACCATGCTGAGTGGAGATCCCACAAACTTGGTTCAAAGGGAAAACTAAGCTATGAAAATTCAGTTGAGCACTTGGAACATATGAATGTCCAAAGCTATTTCCTAGAGCACTCCAAGTGCAAGATGACCTGTTGATTGTGGTGAGGGTAAGTCATGTAGACTTTTAATGAATCCCTAACCTTGTAAAGGTGGAGTATGACAGGATACTCTTGATAGGGAGGTCACCTATATAAGTGTGAAGTGTGCCGCTTCAAATGTAAACACTTATGAATCCATTGTGTTGTCCATGGCCAAAACGGACACAACGTTAGGACGGAACGGAGTTAAGACTCTATTGTGTGAATGTCATTGTCTCGATGTACACTATGGAGGAATAGTTCAAGGTATTATGTCAACTAGGCCGTCAGTGCATCCGATGATGTTTACTAAGAAAGGTTCAAAGCCAAAAACTACCTTTTCTGATGCGATAGAGTTTTGTGAGGATTGAGCACAGTATTCTATATAATGAAACTCATGTGGGGGATTGTAACAAATAATTGAGTTTCTTTATTAGTTGTGGGTTCCACCATTACAATTTACTCAAATAATTTGGTCAATTTGCAGCTCATTCACGTGAAGGTTCATCTGGCATCAACTTGCATTAATAATTGTTGTGTGGCCAGGCTTTATTATGGACAGGCTTTATCTGCTCTTTCTTCCCTATAAATATAGCTCCTCGGCAGATGAAGCAGATTGTACAAAATAGAGGAAACGAAAGGAAAGAAAGGAAAAGAGAAAGGAAAGAAAAGATAAATTTATGTCCAAATATCGGATATAAAAATATCAAAAGAGAGAAACAAGTGATATTTTTATTTGTTTTAAAATATTCCTTTTATTTTTAAGTGCTCAATTCTCGACTCCGTTCCCGTTCGCCGGAGCTCGTAAATCTGGTGTGCTACAGATTTAGAGACGTTTGCCGTTGTATCTTTGGGGAAGTTACGCCTGAACCGTTAGCTGACACACGGGGCGTATTCTTCTTGCGGAAAGAGTTTTACTCGCCTCGGCTAAAATCTTTCCGTTTTTCAGTTGTAATTTATTTTTCAGTTCAATTGTAATTTTCTATTTTTAGATTATTTGTAAGAACTGAAAATACATATCAGTTCGTAGGATTCCCGTGTAATTTTGACACCAAATATCCAACAGAATATAACCAAAACTCTACAGTTGTTTATACGATTTACCATAAACTATGATATCTGTGCAATCAAATTCTCGGATGCACGATCTAATTCCAATGAACCTGATCAGAAGAAGCTAGGAATTCTTGATCCAAAAAGTCGAGGAGTGTTTGTATCTCGATCTTGATCTCTCAATCTCTAAGATTATGTGATATCTCATGTCTCTTACTATTTCATCTAAGATTGTGAGGAGATAATAAGGAATTTATAATTAGGTCAAACCTAACTCTATGAATCGTAGAAGACCCTATGGCCTAGCTGGTAATTGGACATAATCCAATACCAATTTAATTAATTATAATTCTAATTCAATTTAATTAAGTATTTTCATTTAAATAAAAGATAATCTCATTACTCATAAATAAATATTTCAATATAATTGAACATCTAACAGTCTCGATTCACTCTTAGTTAGAAAACTGATTGCATAGTATGTGACTCTATAGGGTTTATATATTGACCTAAATCTAATTAATGATCATTACGAATCTCTTAGACTGTGTCGAAGGACGAATTCTAAATATGAACTCGTAATCCACGTCAGTGCCATCAGTGCTATTTATAAGGTGTTTTTACAATTAAAACGACGTCGTTGATGATTTTGGGAATTTAGGGTTTTGATGATTTTTTGGGGACTTTTTTCTATTTATAAGGCGTTTTTACAATTGAAACAACATCGTTGGACATGAGGTGTATATTTTGGCTTGAGACGCGTAATCCACGTCAGTGCCACGTTGGATTAAGTTGTTGGACAAGCTGACATCTGTCGACCGGTGAGGTGGTCAATGCTTGGTCTTGCAAAATACTAAAGGTTGGATACCGAATTTGCCAAGGTCTCAAAATCGTGACAGAAGTGCAAAACTCCATAAAGTCGTGATGGGAGGTGCAATTTTCCCCTAATTTTTACTATTAACGCGTGCACTTTGCTAGCCGGTGAAAAAGGAAAATTCACTCTGCTATTTAGTAGGACCATTTTGAACTCCGAGAACAGAAATGCCTCCTAATAATATTCTCCCATGTCTAAAGCCATTCTTTCTCTCATCAAACCCCGGCACCACCCCCAACCCAAGCCCCAATCAATCACTCCCCACATCTCAAAAATCGCACTCCAAGTCTGCCATTTACTGAGAAGCCATGACCAAAAATGGGAAGAAACCCTCCTTAATCGACTGTCGGAGGAGGAAATTGCGCCTTCTCAAGTTGCCCAAGCTGTGTTCGACAAAATCCGCGACTGCGAATTGGGCCTCAGATTCTTCGCTTTCGTCTCCCGGAACAATTTCCCCCTCGAAGGGCCCGCTTATTCGGCCCTTCTCATGCTCTTGGCCCGCTCCAAATTTTTCGAAGAAACAGAGAACGTGCTGCTGGACTGCACGAGGTGCAAAGAGAAACTGCCCACTCGTGAGGCTTTGGGTGTCGTCATCCGTGCTTATGCAGACTCGGGTTTAGTTTCGAAGGCTCTTGATTTATACTCGTTTGTGCTGAGAACCTTCAATTCGGTTCCCGATTTGTCGGCCTGTAATTCCTTGCTCAACGGGCTAGTTAAGGATGGAAACATGAAGGACGCATGGCACGTGTTTGACGAAATGGTGAGGAGAGAGGGTTGTGGTGAGAGTTTCTGTATCGATAATTACAGCGTATGCATTATGGTGAGGGGGCTGTGTCGAGAAGGTCAAGTCGAGAAAGGTCGAAGGCTGATCAAGAAAAGGTGGGGGAAAGATTGCATCCCGAATATTGTTTTCTATAATACTCTCATTGATGGCTATTGCAGGAGAGGTGATGTCGAGAGAGCTTACGGTCTTCTGGTGGACTTGAAAGCAAAGGGTTTCTTGCCTACAGAACAGACGTACGGTGCTATTTTAAATGGTTTCTGCAGAAGAGGAGATTTTAGCAGGGTTGATCTATTTCTGAAAGAGATGGAGTCCAGCGGGCTTAAAATCAATGCTCAGGTTTATAATAACATCTTGGAAGCTAAGTGCAAGCACGGTTTTGTCGATGAAGCTGTGGGGATCACGGGGAAGATGAACGCATGCGGGCTCGGGCTGGACATAGTGGCATACAATATTTTGATTTCTAATGCGTGTAGGGATGGGAAGGTGAGAGAGGCGGAGAAGCTTCTGGAAGACGCAATACGTGGTGGGTTGGCGCCGAACAAGATGAGTTTTACTCCTCTTGTACACGCTTATTGTCAGGAAAGAGATTTCGAACGGGCCTCGGGGTTGCTTGTCCGGATGACTGAATGCGGGCATAAGCCTGATTTGATAACCTATGGAGGTCTTATACATGGCTTAGTCGCTGCTGGAGATATCAAAGCTGCACTAACGATTAAAGACAAAATGGTGGAAAGGAGATTGTCACCCGACCAGTGCATTTACAATGTTTTGATGAGTGGACTCTTTAAAAGGGGCCTTTTTTTGGATGCCAGGCAGCTTCTTGTTGAGATGCTTGGCCTGAATCTATCTCCGGATGCACATGTATATGCCACATTAGTAGATGGGTATATCAGAAATAATAAGTTTGACGATGCAAAGAAAATTTTTGATGATATAATCAAAAGGGGTGTCAACCCTGGGCTTGTTGGGTACAATGCTATGATCAAGGGCTACTGCAAGTTTGGAAGAATGAAAGATGCAGTCTTTTGCATTAAAAAAATGATTGAAAGAAAAATTATTCCTGATGAATATACTTATTCTACAGTGGTAGACGGATACACAAAGCAGAATGATTTATCCGGTGCATTAGCTGTATTTTGCTGTGCATTTAGACGAAATCGTGCATCAAATGCCGTAATTTATACCTCTCTTATTGGTGGATATTGTAGTCTTGGGGATATTGATGGAGCAAAAAGAATTTTTAAAGGGATGCTACTAAACGGTGTAGAACCAAATGTTGTGACTTATACTGTACTTATAGGTAGCTGTTGCAAAGCAGGGGAACTCACGAAAGCATCCTCGTTTTTTGAGAAAATGCTGATGTGCAAGTGTAGCCCCAATGATGTGACTTATCATTATTTGGTTAATGGATTATCGAACAATGTCGGTCTTGTCACTAGTGAATCAGATCTTAATAAGCCTATGCTTCTTGATATTTTTGGGAGATTAGTATCAGACGGCTGGCTGGCCATATCTGCTGCGTATATCTCAATCATTGCTTGTCTCTGTCTAAAAGGGATGCTTGGAAATGCATTGAAGTTAGTTGATAACATGGTGAGAAAGGGGCTTATTTTAGATTCAGTGATTCTGGCTGCTTTATTGCACGGTGTTTGTATGGCAGGGAAGTCTAATGAATGGAGGAATGTGATTACTATTAAGCCCGAGTTGTTTGAGCCAAATATTGACGCTGCCCTGAAATACCTTTCGGTATTTGATTGCTACTCGACTCATAAAGTGACTAGGGAAGTGTCGGGGATTTTGCATGAGATGCTTGAAGAATGGAAATCAAGCGAGAGAAGGATTTGTGGATCATGAAGTGTAAATTTTGTTGGAGATGGCGTATATATTTTCTGGGTGACAACGCATTGTGGAGTTCCATGAACAAGATAAAAGGGTCTGTGTTCCTACAGTTAAGATATTTATTAAACTATCATGAATTTTGGCTTTATTGTTCATGGAAGACTATAACAGGTACTTATGCTGAAAGGATAACTTCTAGATAACAAGCTATAAATTGATTGCGCTTCACAACGAGAAATTCCTGCACTGATGTGCATATCTGACATTGGTATGCTGGCCTAAGCACATCAACTGGGCTTTCGTTTGAGAATATCATATTATGTTGTCCGCTCAACCAGATACCGGATTTGATTGTATTTGCGTAACAGGCAAGCATGGTGGCTCCTCGGCTTAGTGCCGTCATTGTTGTGCCGTCTTAAATTGAGCACCAGAGACAAGTGGGACATTGCTTCAGTGAAAAACAGGAGGGTATGTATATTTTTATATTCTTAACAAAAGCCAATTAATAGAACTAGTACATGTATTTCAGTTCAATCAATTATGATAATCATTTAAATTAAAGTACTGACAGATTATCGATCTGTAGTGTCCTGCTCGATTAATAAGAACCAGTTAATTTTATTTCTCATTAATGCATTTCATATCTTTTATTTTGTTAGCTCGACTAAAAAACCAATATAAATTCATTAAATCATGTAGATGTCCTCATCTACTTAATTTAATCCAAATTTTATTAATTCTTTTGTTGAGCAAAAATCAAGACTTTTGGCCGTAGCGATCTCTTTGTTATTTTCGGCCAAGTCAAGTAAAAGTTCAATTAAATATAAGCTTTTATGGCAAGATTTCCTTCTCATACCTTACCTAATTACTTAGCCGTTTTTTCCCCTTGAGAATCAACCTTAAGACTCGGCCAACTCATGCAAGATCATGCTTTTGATTTCAAATTTCAAATCATCTTGTGAGCACATATGGTAAGCCTCTAACCCCCTAACCTTACCTTTTCTCGGCCAAATCAAACCCCAAACTCCGCCCATAACTCCAAGAAAATTAGCCTCCTTATTCCCTCACTTAAGTCATAATTTGCTTGGTATTTTTTTTCCTCTTTCATACACCCATTATCACGGCAAGGACAAGAATTTTTCCCTCAGCAGAAGAACTCCCCAAATCACAAAAGCTCTCTCTATTTCTCCTCTAAAAAATCTTCCAAAAAAACTCCTTCCTTTCCGGCGTCATCCGAGCATCACCAATTCCGGGCGGCGAGACCCGAGACCATCACGCGAGTGCGCCGAGACGAGCCACATCCGTGCGCCTTGCCGAGGAGAACAACAAGCACACCGCGAGCACGAGGAAAACGAAGGAGCAACGATTCCGAGAGCAAGTACACGATCTAGTCCGCGAGCACGAGTAGTCGAGGCCCGTGCGAGACCTAGAGCATCCGCGCCGAGCCCAAGTCTCAACTCCGATCTCTGTTCTTTAAATCCGAGAAGAAGGTAATTTTTCTAAGCAATTTGATAATTCTTTCCCAAGAATTTGGCTTAGATCTAATAAGAATAATGAAGATTTATTTATGTCTATGGGAAGAGTTTGGATACATTAAGCTTGGTTAATCATGAGGTAATTCATTTATTTATGTGAAAAAATATGAAGTTTAGAACTCTCTTTTGTGCCTTGAAAGTCCAGCCTTAGAACCTTGACTTCTAGCTTATTTTGTGTGAGTAGACCATGATTTTGAAGCCTTGTTATATTGAAATCAAGCCTTTTTATGCCATGAATTTCTTAGAATGTTATGCCTTAAAGGATTTGATTTATTGCTGTGAAAAACCAAATATTCTGTGAGCCTTGAAATCGTGGTTGGAAGTTGGAACCCTTGTTGAGCCTTGAAAATCCTTTGATCTAAACTTGGCTGGGAGCTGTCGTGCACTGGGTGATCGTCGGCCCAGACGTCGCATCGTGTCAGACAAACAATAGTCCTCGAGGGCGCAGCCGACCGCTGGCAGCCGCAGGCGCCTCAGCACGTAGGTGTGCAGCGCGCAGCTTGCCGCGATGCAGTGCGTCCAGTCATCTCACGCTGTGCTGCAGCTACTACCGCCCGGTGCACGAGCGCGTGCGTAGCTTCCCGTGCCAGCAAGCGCCAGTGTCGTCCCCAGCATCTCGCAGCAGCTTCCGCAGCATACCCTAGTGACCAGGCACGCGCGAGGTCAAGCCGTAGTGTACTGGAGAGCGCTGGTAGCTTCGAGCAGCGTAGGGCCCAGGCGACATGCACCCTCTGCGCCCAAGCGACCAGTGCCAGCAGCGGTCAGACCCGAGTCGCACCCAGCCAACTGGACCTAGCCAGCACCAAACTGCAGGTCACTGAACCGTTTTCGAGCCTTTGAATTCATTTTCGAGTAGAACCTCATTTTTAGCTCCGAAAAATTTCTTCTGAGCATTAATTTACCCTCAGTCGAGAGTTCCAAAAATTAAGATAATTTACTTTACTAAGTCAGGAAGGCTTTAATTTAATTAAATTTATTCAAGTTGATAATTTATCTTACCAAGAGAAAGATAAGTTACTTATAAAAGTTAATTTCTTAAAATACAAATTTCGAAGAGACGAGACCTCTAGCATCCCTTTGAAGCATCAACATATCATTCATCATTCGAGTTAAGGTTGGGTCTTTCATACTATGTCTTAATCCTAATAATTATGTGATATTATGGTTGGTTTATGTTGTATTAGTATTCTCGCCTGTGAGGGCAAAACTTTTATAACCCTGCCTGTGATGGGCAGCGCCTGTGAGGGGCAAAACATTTATAACCTTGCCTGTGATGGGCAGCGCCTGTGAGGGGCAAAACAAAACATTTATAATCCTGCCTGTGAGGGGTAATATGATCATTTATTCATGTTTCATGCTAATGTCATGGTATGTGTTTATTATTCTATGTTTTCCAATGTGAGTTAGTTGTTTTGCTCACCCCACTTAATTATCATTTTCAGGTTGAGTAGTTGGCGGCGAACACGAAAGGGCAAGACGGGTCTAATAATGTTATTTTCTTTATGCTTCCGCAGAACTAATTTCATGTTTTAGCTATTTCATGTTTTGAGTGTAAGAAAAATTAGTTTTGTACCGACTTACGGTTCCATTTTTTGTACGTGGAAGACTTAGAAAATTCTCAAAACTATTTAAATGTGAATGATAAATTAATTCTAAGTTGTATATGTGAGAAATGTAAAGTTGAAGCAATGGGTTTAAGTAACTCAAATTATTGGATTCGTAAAATATTATGTTTTGATAAATGTTTGGACGAATTAAACGAGTCATAATCATGCATTATGTATGCTAGAATTGTAGAAGGGCTTGTTGGGGACGAGAGGAAAAAACGAAACATGATTCGAGTCTGTATGAGCTCGTACGAGCACGCGGCGTGCAGGCACACAGGTGGCTGTCGAAATCGAAAGGTCACAACCTTTGGTGACTAAAAGGTGTCTTTTGGCCTTTACATGCGTCCATTCTCGTTCGCGTACGTCCTAAAAGGTGTCTATTGACATTTAAACCTCTTGGAATTTTTTTTTTCTACATTTGTAAATATCCACATACTTGAAATCATTAATAACATGAAAATTAGAGAGCTCTTTCATTATTTTTTCAAAGATCACATAACATATTGTGATATATGATTTTTTAATTGAGCCTTGAGATTTCCAAACAATAGTAGTGTTCGCCGAATACTTGTATATTTAAAGTACTGTCATATACAAGTCGAAAGTCGATGTATCTTGGAGGCGTTTGTCATTAATCGTGGGTATTTTACGGGGCAATTTCGTCTTAAGGAGAATGTAATTATTGCGTGCCTCGACTTTTATTTTTGTTTCATTTTCTTCAATCTCCTTAAGCCTTCTTTTTGATATTCACAAACCACACATGATACAATCTTAAGACAAAAATTTTGTAAGTTCAAAAGATGGCAACCTATGGAAACCAAACGTCTTCTTCAAGTGCTCAACCGACCGCTACATTGGTTACCAATCATTTCATCCCCATGATAGTTGCTCCCGTCTAAGGCGAGAGATCACCGAAGTTCAATGGCTCTGTTTTCAAAAGGTGGCAGCAACAGATGTTTTAGTACCTCACAACTCTCTCCCTCTCTTGTTTACTTTTGGAGGACTCTTTGTTCGTCCCCGAGAGTGACATTAACGTCCAAAAAAGTATGGTCTTGGATGGTTGGCATCATAGTGATCTCTTTTGTAGGAATCTAATACATAACGGACTAGACAACACACTATAAAATGTGTATAGCTCGGTTAAGATGTCTAAAGAGTTGTGAAACTCTTTGGAAGCAACGTACAAAATGGAAGATAACGACACTAAAACTTTTGTCCGTAGGTTCCTTTAGTACGATATGATTGTCACAAAGTTGGTGGTTAATCAAGTTCAAGAGATTCAAATCCTTCACGATATGATGACCGAGGGATTGATTGTAAATGTAGCCTGGCGACTATTGTTGAAAAATTATCTCCTTTGTGGAACGACTTTAAGAGTTATCTCATGTATAGATAAAAAGAGATGAAACTCGAGGATTTGATAGATGGTCTTCGGATAAAATCAAATAATTGAAAACCTGAAGTATTGGTCAAATGAAGCGAGCTAGAGGCTATGGAAAAGTTGGCCGAGTCGAGCTCGTTTAAGAATCGTAAAAACGTTTTTCATAGCAAACTGAAATGGGACGCCAAGAAGTCCAAGGGATGTTGTTACTATGTGACAAACCCGGGTATAGTGTCGAAGGTTACTAACTTCTGAATAGGGGTAAAGGATAGAGCGAATTGTCGAGGACAAGATAATACTTGTCAGAGCTTGATCATTCTATCGTGGTTCGAGTACATACTTGATTAAAATTCCATGTTTATAGCGGATAATAAAAACAACCACTTAACTCATAGACACTTAAATGTTGTCTTACAACCCTAACTACAGAAGAAATTATTTGTGTAACTCCTCGACTTTAAGTATTGAAGGAACCGACAAGGTAGTGTGCTAAGAATGAATATTGGAGAAGTGGATGTATGCCCAAGACATCATAAGAATCTAGTTTATGGACCATTGATTGAGTAAGGCCAGATTTAGATTAGTTCATGATTATCGACAAATATGTTATGTCCAAATATGATGTATTCTTAGCATAAGTAGACTTTAATAAAGGTCATTTTACAGTTGTTGTAAATTTGTAATCTATTAGTTGATGAAAAGATAAATAACTTGGTCTTATTTATTGAGTATTCTAATTTATGGCATGATAAATTAGGACATTTGAATTTTAACACAAGAAGTTGGTGAATCTGAGTTGATTCATACAACAAATATGAAAATTGTGTTTAAATGAAAAGTGGAAAAAGCGTCGTATTAAAAGGTTGCTTAATTGACTAGTTCTCTCGAGATAAGTCACATCGATAAACGTGATTTAAGAGTTTGTGCAGGCTCGAGCCAAAAATATATTGTAAGAATACACAAGGTATTGTCATAAAGTTTTTTGTAGCTTTAAGCCACATAAGAATGATGTTGATATTCCATGAAATAGTTAAAAAAATAATTACTCTTGAGTAGGTGATAATTTCTTGTTAAGCTAAAAGCTTATGTGCTAAGCAATTATTTCGACAAAAATGAAAACACAACACGAAGGTAGATACGAAACTCCATTTGAGTTATAAAAAGAGCAAAAACATTCGCATCTATACCTCGAAATGTGGGGGTGTTCGAGCATGAAAAGCATCACATGAAGGTAGATACGAAACTCCGTTTGAGTTGTAAAAAGAGCAAAAGTATTCGTACATATACCTTGAAATGTGGGGTTGTTCGGGCCAAGGTAGAAATACATAACTAATTGCATGAAAAGTTTGTTGAAATAATTTTGTCGAATAGTTTCAAATTCATTTAATAACAAAATAGGTCTATGAAGGTTCTTCTGACTCTTAGCGATCGTAAGCCTTATGCGAACAATATGATGATCTTATAATATAATCATGATGTGTTCATGAATACCAAGAAGATAAACTTTGACATTCAAAGTGTGAAATTCTGATGTAATATTGGAGATTAAGTTTCTAAGAGATCGGAAGTAATTGTTTGACACAATCTCATCATGTCAAATGTATGTTGAAGAGGTTCAATGAGTTCGATAAAACCTCTAGCTAAAGTGAATGTAGAATTGACTACACACTTAACTAATAATTTGAGAATAATTAGTTTCTCTGAAAAAGTATGCTGAATAATTGGAGGCTTGAGATGCTTGTCGGATAGTACTCGCCCCAGTGTTGCATTTTAGTGAGCAAACTAAGATGTTTACCAGTAACTCGAGCGTTGAATTTTGATCACGTTGAATCGAGTATTGGACATGAAAACTCTAAGACTAAAAAGTGACGAAGTGTTCACTTTAGGTGGATAGAGTTGTGTCATGAAAATAATCTAAGTACAAATCTAGATCCACAATGAAGTCTGAGTTTATAAATTTGGACAAAGGGGGTGGATGAAGCTAAATGACATACAAATTTTCTAAAAGATATTCCTAGATGGAATAAATTGTGCTCATGGTGATGATTATTTATCAATCAGAAATTGAAAGAGTACAAGGTAGTTTGTACAATAGTAAGTCTAGACATAGACGTCGGAGACTTAATTTCATAAACAAATTATCTCGTGTGGGGGTTATATCGGTTGACTATGTGAAGTCAAAGATTAACCTAACGGATCCATTTACATAAAGCATGAAATGAGATAAATTGTACAAACTGGTTAGAGATATGAGCGTAAAAATGCACAACAAACGAACGGTCTTAGTGACAACTAGACCATGAGAATCGGAGATCCCGAAACCTTGGTTCAACGAGAAAACTAAGTTTTGACAGTTCAGTGAAACATTTGAAAAATTTAGACTCATTTCTAGAACCTTCAAGTGTTAAAATCTGCCTAAGTTGTGAGGTTAAGTCGAGAACTTTTAATGATTCCTATACCTATGGGTGGAGTAAGGCAAGATACTCTTTATAGGATAATCACCTTTGTAAGTGAGAAGTAAATAGGTCGCTTCTATCAAACGCTTACTAAACCGATATATGTTCCAAGGCCGAAATGGACACAACGTGAGAACAAGAAATTGTTAGATCTGGTGTTGTGTGAGTGCTATTGTCTTGTTGCACACAAACATCCGGTAAGTTCAAAGCATCGCGCTACTAACCGGCTAGTGTATCCAATAGTATTCATTGAGGAAGATTCAAAGCCACAAGCTATCTATCATGATACAATGACGGTTCGTCGGGACTCTCAAGTATTCCATACATGCATTAATTTCATTCATGTGGGGGATTGTAAGAAAAATTGGTTTTGTACCGATTTACGGTTCCATTTTTTGCAAGTGGAAGACATAGAAAAATCTCAAAACCATTTTAAGGTGAATGAGAAATTGATACCAAGTTGTATATGTGGGAAATGTAATGTTGAAGCAATAAGTTTAAGTAACTCAAATTATTGAATTCATGAAACATTATGTTTTGATGAATGTTTGGACAAATTAAACGAGTCATAATCATGCATTATGTATGCTAGAATTGTAGAAGCGCTCGTTCGGGACGAGTAGGAAAAAACAGAACATGATTCTGAGTCCGTATGAGCTCATACGAGCCCGCGGCGCGCGGACACGTAGTTGGCTGCGAAAACCGAAAGGTCATAACCTTTGGTGACTAAAAGGTGTCTTTTAGCCTCTAGATGCATCCATTCTCGTTCGGGTACATTTCAAAAGGTTCTATTGACACTTAAACCTCTAGGAGGTGTTTTCCTACATTTATAAATACTCACATACTTGAAATCATTAATAACATGAAAATTAGAGAGTTCTTGCATTATTTTTTCAAAGATCATATAACATACTGTGGTTTATGATTTTTTTCATTGAGTCTTGAGATTTTCAAACAATAGTAGTGTTCGCCCAAGGCTTGTATATTTGAAGTACAGTTATACACAAGCTGAAAGTCGTTGTATCTAGGAGGCGTTTGTCGTTAACCGTGGGTATTTTACGGAGCAATTTCGTCTTATGGAGAATGTAATTATTATGTGCCTCGACTTTGATTTTTGTTTTGTTTTCTTCATTCTCCTTAACCCTTCTTTTTGATATTCATAAACAACACAAACTACATTGAGAATGAGATAAGTTGTTTCGATTGAAACCAAGTATTAAAAGTACTACTATGTCTTGATTGTTTGAGAAGCAAGTAAGCAGTTTGGGAAGTAATTTAGTTAACCGCCCTATATGGTTGTGGTCATGTATTTAAATAGCAATTAGCTGACCAAGATTGTTTTTATTTTAAATAGTGCTTTGCTGACCAAGTTTTAGAATACAATATTTTTGTATCATATATAGTTATATATTTATTTGTTTAGTTTACCTCTCTATATGCTCATGAATTCAAATAATGAATTCAAAGTGGTTACCTGTCCAAATTCTAAAATACAACTTTTTTGGTACCATAAGTATTTTTCAGTTAATTTCATAATCTTCAATGTGAAGAAATAGCATTTATCATTAGTTAATTCTTAATTAATTTATTTTTTACCATTATTAATGAGAAAGGAGAAACACAATATTTAAACACCATGATGATATCATATGTAAAATATAAAAATACGGTATTCGATTTTTAATATTAATGTAAAGGACTATATCTAAACTCTGAGGTTTATTGTGATGATGTATGCCAACATTGATGTCGACCATTTTTTAATATACTTCTATTTTTAAATAGATTTATTGATACGTGATATTTTGACATACAATTCTTAAAATTAAAGTGCAAGATAAAAGCCAAAAGAGTATGACAATATTTACGCTTGCTATATTAATTTTGAAAACTAAATTTCAAACAAAAGTATAAAAGCCAATTTTAAATTTCATTAAAAACATTAATTTTATAAGTAAGTCAAACTATTTCAACAAAAAGTCAACTTTTCACTTTTGAATTCAAGATCAACCTCTTTCAATATCTTCATTTTATCTGTGAGGGGAGGAGAATCGTGGTGTTGACCTGTCTGGAATTCTACACGCATGCAATCATGGCTTTCGCTAAGACAGGGGCGGATATGCATCGGTTCAAGTTAAAGTAAATACCGATGGCGCTTTTGACAATTCTTCTGGGCTAAGTAGTGCTGGTGGGCTTATTCGAGATGAGATGGGTAGATGGACTACGAACTTTCTTATGACTATAGAGTTGGGATCTATGAGGATCTCGTTATGTTCAAATCACGAATTTAATAACAAACGTAAACCTATGAGCAGCGGATCTAAAGGTTTGACGTAGAAAACTTACGGCTTAAAATTTATCTGAATCTGACGGATTCGGGATGACCGGAAGCAGCACGTCAAAACACCAAGAACACGAACGGATGGCGGGGTTCGATCGGCATCGGGCTGCGTGGTCGCCAGTCGAGTCGCGACTTGCCGTCGGCGGGTTCGGCTGCGTCGCGACAGTCATCCAACGGGCTGGGGTCGGCGGATGTCGGCCTTCGGGTTGAGATTCGTCGGCTCCAGTAGATGATCACTATGTCTCGATTACCTCCAGGATCTTCTATTGTATCACTCTTACACCTCTTCAACTTATATCGGTGGAGCAACAAGAAGAAGATAAAGCTCAAACAGAAAACTGAAAGAGAAAGAGAGAGAGAAAGAGAGAGAGAGAGAGAGAGAGAGAGAGAGAGAGAGAGAGAGAGAGAGAGAGAGAGAGAGAGAGAGAGAGAGAGACGCATGTGATGTATATCACACACATAGGAGAATTCTGATCTCTTCATCTTTTTCCATGAGCCTAGTGATGTATATATAAAGCTACAGTATGGGATCCTTAGAAGAACATGAATATGACTTCTTAAGTAATGGGCTAATTGTGGGTCAAGCCCACTCTTCCAATTACTTAATCAACATTACGGTCCACTAACGTAATATTATTGCACTCTCTTTCATATCCCAAATTACATTTGAGACTCCAATAATAATTACCTGAATTACTTCCCCATATTTAAGATATAATGTCCATTAAATAATTCGATTACTGACAATCAAAAATTAATTAATATATTATATTTCCAAAGCGAGCATTTGTTCATCACATTATTATTATGCCAGAAGTTAATCCACCTGCAGGGTTTAGCATAACAATTTTTCATGAACTCACTTCGGGGACATCATCAAACTAACGCACATGGTTACCATAAATATCCTAACAGCACATCATACATACAACAATATTACCCACGACAATAAGAATATTAGTCCAGCGAACTGAACCGAACCTCACCTAAGTGAATCAAAGTAATAAGTACTGCATATATATGTCTGTTTAATATCTTACGGGTTAAGATAACAAAGAATTAACCGAGGTCTAATTCGTTTACGACTGATCAATCCTCTCTGGGATCTTGTTCAATACATTAATGTACTAGTGCAACTAACTAGTCAAGACCAACTGTACCGTTGACACTACAACCGTTCTGATGGGGAGTTCATTTGCATCTAAATTGTGAACCACAATTCTTGTTTCGCAAGTAACTGATAGAATGATCTTCTGTTCACCCGATGATGACCATTCTATCTAAGTGCAAAACAAAAGAAATAGAACTTGTTTAATCGAACATGATTCTCATTCATAAAGGGCAAAAGTGTAATATCATTCAAAGTCAAGCTTTTAGTATATAACACTAACATATAGGTTACTGCACCATCACCAGGGCCGAACTGTGGGGTCTTTTTCCAGGGACTACAACTTGCATTAGATAAGGGGTTTCGTAGAGTTATTGTGGAGGTTGATAGCAGGTGTATTGCTCTACAAATGATACATGGCTCCGATTGTAGTTTCGAGGCGCACGAAGCCTTAGTCAAGGCCATTCGTCAAATGATTCAAAGGGAGTGGCTTATTAGCATTCGCCACGTGCATATAGAAGCAAATTTTGTGACCGGCCATTTGGCGAGTTTAGCCGCTTCTTGTCCAATTGGCTTTCATATGCTGGTTACTCCTCCTTCTAGTTTGGGTGATTGGCTCGTGCATGATCTAATCGGGGTTTCTTATCCCCGCCGAGTTCTAGTCTAGCACTTAGGACTACCGCCTCCATTTTTGTACACACTAAAAAAAAA
>CACSLK010024742.1:11431275-11448048 GCA_902706635.1 Striga hermonthica
AAAAAAAAAATCTTCCTTTTATTATTTAGTTTCTTTAGGTAATTGAATTCTTTAAATAAAAATTTTCTCTAGAGAATTTAAATAAAGTCCAATGTGAGGAGACCCATAGAAATCCACATAAGAAATAACATACAAAACGTCATTAAAATGTCAAATTTGATTAAAGAATAAGTAACAGAACGGACCAAGAAAACAAGAACAAAATCCTGGACTATTTCCTCACATGTCCAATGAAAAAAGCAATTCACCATTTCCTTACAATCAATGCCCGACTACCAAATCCCAGCAACCCAATGGAGCAAATTGCATACTAATACTAAACCAGATAAGTCGAGACACCTTGGCTATACCTACTAATCCTCACCATTTTCATTGTCCATGCCCTGTTTGGCGACTGCCATCAGTTCATCGAAATTTGCAGACTTGCCAAGTACTATCTCAATCTGCGTGATAGAAAATAAAAAAAATCAACATTACACAACACTAGTGCCTCAAATTGTTAATCTTGTGGAATAACTTATGCATATAGGCGGATGTCAATAGAAATTTTATGCATCAGATAGTTGGATCTCCTTCAAAGACAAAGCCAAGACTCGGTACAAAAAAAGTTAATTTAAAAATGTCAATGTATGGAACTATTATCCGATCCTCAACACAATCCCCAACTACAATGACAAAATGTGTTTTGAGTACGAAAATTGGACATTACCTTGGCTTTTTGGACAGATCTTCCTCTTGACTCATCCCTTATCTCCACGGTGGATGTTGTTATCTCTACATATTTCATATTGAGAAATACTTAGTATACTTGATTGATTTAATGTCAGGAGTATGAGCTATGTGCTGTAACCATATGGTGATCAACTAAGAGATTAAAAGATGTGGGCAACCAAAACCATTCCAGCAAAACAATAATGTACTAAAGTGATACTCGCCGTAATTCTTTCTTCTAGCATAAAATCATCTGAATTGACGGATAAGAATGAATGATTACTGAACAGAACAAAACTATTTCAAATCAGCTCAGGCAAATAAGCCTATCAGATTTATGGTTAGGGTCGGTATAACCCATTTATATAGAAGAAAGATTCTACGCATTCTGTGACTTCTCTATTTAAAGTGATGAACAGTGCAGATAAAATGGTTCAATAACTCACTCTTTTCAACAGCAAAGCCACTGTTCTTCAGAATTTCAGCAATTGATACGACAGTTGAAATAGCTGCAGTAACATAAGCAAAAGTAGGAAATCAGGAAATGAATAAATGATCACTACAGACAGAATGCATTGCAGGAACACATAAAAATGCAGGTTGTTCGGCTGTTAAAACTTAAAATATGTTCCCTGTTACCTCCAATCATCGCATGAAATTAACAGAGATCTCTTTTCTATTACACATAGTCATTGGTTGGCAACTAACCAACTATTTACAAAAAAGCTCCAAGAAAATTGGCGTGAAGTAGCAAATGCCACAGTTTTATGTATGTACATGAAACAATTCAGACAAATAGGGGCAAACAACAAGACAATCAGAATTTTCAAGCCCTCCAACAGCTAACACCACATTATCCATGTTACCCCCTTGACTCAAACATTAAAACAATCTAAGCGAGGACCCGCTTCGTCTGGAGAGAGAGCTCATTCATTCATCAAGCTTACGAAACTCAAATGGCCTAAAAAAGAAACACAATCTGCAAATCTACCCACCATTAACTCAAGTTCGTTAATTAATCAGAATATCTCATCTAATGTAAACAAAATGGACACATATCCCTGAGGAAGAAGCAGCACACAATAAATAATTCAGAGTCAGTAACAACAAAATTACCCATGCCAAGCGCAGAAAGCTCGACCTCATTGTTGTCTTGCATGTACTTCTGCACACACAACAACTAAAATCAATAAAAATGTCAAAAATACGAAACTGAAAAATCTAGAAACACTAACACCTTTGTGAGATTCACGTAAAAGAAAAGCGGCTTCTTGGTATTGGAGACTTGAATACGGTTTTTCTTCTGGGGCTCCGCAATGTTCATCTTGTTCATCCCGTCAGTAATTTTCTCCATTTACGAAACGAAGTTGTTGGCGGACTCTGGTTGAATAGTTATTGTGTGGTCGATAGAAGGGTTTTATTAGAGCTAGGGTTTTAACTTGAAAATTGGGGATTGAGATTTGAGCCCTTTATATACAGTTTGCGGAAGCGGGTAACCGACTTTGTTCCGGGTACGGAAAGGGTGTTGTAGGGCATTTGCCCGTCGTTACATAAGAATTACTACGAATCCCGTGCGATGCACAGGTAAGAGATGTTCATTACATTAATATTTATAAATTAAGATTTTCAATGTTATCTGAAATTTAAATTGTGCAAATTCACATTAAACATTTTTATTTAAAATTAGTACACAACCCGACAACGAAGTGCAGCTTGAGTGGTAAGACGTTTCACCTATGACCTATATAGGTCATGGGTTCGAGTAACTGAGTAGAAGAACATGGACCACTATTCATCCTCCTTAAGATGAAAAAAAATAGTACACAACCACTACGGTGTATGTAATTGATAATAAAATACATTATATTAATTTCATAATAAGTGTCATTTTTAAATTTTTATTCAGAAATTCGATTTAACTACAATTTGATTCCATAAAATAATTATTTTAGTAAAATTTTATCATATATTTAAAAATTTATATTTATATGAATAATAAGTATAATTCACATTGGCTAACAAAATTGAATCTTTTACCCATAAAACGTAACTACAAATTCTTAATTATCCATGTAAGAGATGGATGAAATTTGACAAAATGTAATCATGCGGCATGAAATCACACTGTAGCTATAAATATTGAATCTTTTACAATGAGTTATAACTAATTCCACAAATTAAGAGAAACATTTAATGCTTTCCCATTTTATTGAAAAAAATATTCAAAAACTTACCAAAATTGGTAAGTATTTAATGCTAACAAACTTTGACTAAGAATTTGACTTTCTATTTTTAAAAAAAAAATGTTAATTTTTTTTATATAAGTATCGATTCCAAAATTGACGCCATGTAAATTTAAATATTATATAAAATTGTTTTTTTTTATATGTAACATATATGCTAATTCAAATCAATGATTCTAATAAATTTGTTAAGAAAAAGAATACTCGATAAATGAGAATTCCAAAATCGGCTACATATAATTATTTACATAATCTTTGCCTACAAAACCACTATCAACGTATTTAAAGGAAATAAAGAATTGACTAAAACAAACACAAATCGAAAGCCGAGTTATATGAAAATTATGCAACTAATGATTTATTTTTATTTATATCATATTATAATATTTCCATCTATAGTATGTAATTAATGTTTTGGGCGGAAAATGCTTATAAAATGTTTGAGTCGGAAAAAATCATGTGTTATTAAAAACCTAATTGTAAACAATATTATTAGTTTGATTATTGAGCAACTCATTCTTATCAAAAATTAATATTGTCAACCATTTTGTATTTGTATCACGAGAAATTGCAATATATAAGTGATTGTAACTAAAAACATGTTATTTCAAGAATATGCAAACGTGCGATAAAGACTGACACTCACCCTTGTTTATCGTCGTGACAATATAAATGAATGTTTATCTAAAAAATTTAATCTTTTATAAATGTAGTAATTGTGTGTTATTTTTTAATTTCGTGATTGATTGACTTTTTTATTAATTACCGATTTGATTCAATATATAACAAATATTGTTGTCAATCGTTTAGTTAATTTGTGTAAATACATAAATAAAAAGAGGCCTAAACTATGAAAAAAAAATTCATCTTTTGAAAGCAAATAAATGATAAACATTATCTTTTAAAATAAATAAAGCAAATAAATGATAAACATTATCTTTTAAAATAAACTAGTTTTTAACCCGTGCATTTGCGCGGAAAGCAATATAATAGAACAAAAAAATAATAAAAAGATATAAACAATAGTAAAAATCATAATATAATCATTGGAAAAATATTCTAAAAAAGAATAACTAAATATTGTTAAACAATTCTTTATATAACGTTTGTGGTTTTTTCTATCAACAGAATCTCTCACTATAAATCACTATCTTCAAATTAAGACATATAATAGTTTTATTTTTTTAAATAATTATTGTATTTTGTACTATAGATCATATAGGAAATTTAAAAAAAAAATACTAAAAAAATACCAGCAAAATATTACAAAATAAATAATTGTATTTGGTTGATAAATAATGATATGTGCCAAATATTTAAGACATTTGAACAAAATGAAAATTTTTGGGCCATAAAGAAATATATTGATTGAATGATAAAAAAAGTGCAAATTAGAAGTCCACTTAATTTTTTAGGGTAACCAAAATCAAATATAAAACATGTCAATGATAACATGACTATAAATAGAGATAAACTCCTTGAGTGATGTAAGCCAATTTTTTTGTTTGATGTCGGCGCTTCTTTCGTAAATTCACTATATGTCTGAAACCCTAATCCTTAACCCGATCTTACGACAAACTCGGCGAGATTGAATACAAAACAAATGGTTTACCGAAAATTTTCTCCCAGTAAAGGCTTAAAAAAAATCCGAGAAATGTTGTTTTTGTGGCCAACAGTAGTGATCGAAAAATAAATATTCGTCCGGATTTCTTAATATGTGTTACTAAATCTTAACAGGTCGGTCAAAATCTGGCGATAATATTACAAATCTATGAAGAGCTGAAATATTTTTTGTTAAACATAGTTTTTATTTTTGTATAATTTTCAATGATCTGTGTCGTTTTTCAAAATTCTTTTTAAATAAGCTTCAAAGATATATCATATTTTATACATAATTCGAAATTATTTAGATGTTTTTCGAAATCGTTTTTCAAAGAGAACATGACATTGGTCGAACATTTTCAAACTTTTATGTATTTTGTTCGGGGTTTGAAAAATAGGTAAGTGTCTAACATATCTGTTCAGCTCTACTAACAAATATATAGGTAAGTTTATAACATATCTGTTTATAACATACATATGTAACTTTTACATATTTTGTTCAGATTTTGAACACTAAACAGTTCAATTCTTTCTCGTCTTTCTCATCATATTAGTAAGTGAAGCTTTGCTAACACTTGTTCAAAATCGCTTTTCGAAGTTGTTCAAAGTCTTTTGCCGAAGTTTTTCAATGTTTTTAGTATTTTGTTCAAAATTTGGAAATATTAGGTAAGTTTATAACAATCTGTTTAGATATATTTATCACATATTAGGAATTTCTTGTTTAATGTTTAAAAGAATCTGTAGGAATTTTTATTTTTAAAACTTTTACGCAAAAAATTGATTTTAATATAAAGGCAGATGTCTTGGTAAAAGTTGAATGTGTTGATAATGATAGGGAAATCAAATTATTTTTCTTTCTATATTGTATAGTGTCCAATAATGTTCTACATAATTTGTTGTGTTTTTAATTTTGATTTTTTTCATATAGATTTGACTTTTTTTGTTGATTGTTAATTATGCTTGATATTTCTATATTATATAACAATTTGCCATTACAGACAATGCCATTACATACAATGCCTTGTCAATCCTCATTCTTTGACTTTGCCAATTTCCGTTTAATATGACCTTTCTGTTGCTGAAAGTATGGTTTTAATGCATTAAAATATTGATGTTTTGAATATGTTTTGATGCTATAATCATGCAGAAATTTGTCCTGCCACTTTTTTCTTAAAGAAGAATTATTTGATGAAAATTAATCATATTTATATTTATAATTGTGAAATAATATTATTTTCACGACAAACAATTTTTTTAATGAAAAATATGAAACAATTTATTCAGCACACTTTTTAGTTTATAAAACAGAATGTTGATTACTATAATCAAATCTGCAGACATCATGCATTTTATTGAATAGTAGTAATATAAAATATTTTATTATTACTACCAAATGGAAAGTCAAAGATAGTTAATTTTGCACTATTAATTATGATCATATGAATTTTTTTTATACATATGTTTTTTCAATGAACTTTTTTAAATGATAATATTGACCATATAGACTTTGCTATAATAATTATATAGTCGGTTAATTTAATTATTTACTTCATTAATTATTTTTTAATTCATCTTATTATACGTATAGTCTAAATTTATAAATTATATGTCATCTAAATGTATTTGTACTACTAAATTATAAGGTTTTACCATTTGGGGGAGCTAAATTTTTATTTTAATTATGAAACTAATCTTTCTTATCATTTTGCAACTATACGTTTGATGGAGTATGGCTGAAAATTAAATTACCAAAAAAAAATAATTTCATTTTTTATATTGTAATGTAACATGATCTGTATTATAATGTTTGTATTTATTACATTTATTAATATTTTTTATAACTTTAATTGCTTATTCAATTCATAATGGAATAAAAAATAATAATATATAGTTTCTGCACAACAATAATGATTGTCACATTTATATATATAAATAAGAAAAAAAACATAAATGTGGGATTAACTAAAAGAAACTTTTTTAATTTAGCCATTAATTAATTAGGTTTAACAAAAAAAAAACTTTCTTAAATGTGGAATTAGTGAGTAATTAATTAAAAATGTAACTTCTTTTGGAGGGAAAGTGAAAATGTTTTTATTAAATGTTTTATTAAATGGGATTAGCTAGTAATTATATATATATATAGATAATGACAATGATTATAACATTGTTATCAAAACCGATAAGGTATATACAATTCGTTTTTCCTTTTCAAAGCGATAATGTAGAAAAAAATTCAAATGATGAATAGATGATATATACAGACCAAGATCTAGAAGCCTGTTCAAAATTTTCTTTGCATGAATCCGACGCATAAATCATTCAGTCTATTATTATATTATTAAATTATTTGAAACATGTATACGCCCGATATTTGATTTCACAAAAAAGGGAAATTGAATCATCAACTATTAAATCAGTTATTCCATATCAATTGACAATTAATGCGCCAAGATATGCTATCCCGAATTGTCAAGGAATACTAAAATTAGGTAATAATTAATGATGACGGGAAAAGATTACTAAAAATAATTTAAGTATACTCTTATTTTATACACTAGTATGTAACCCGTGCGATGGACAGGCTAGTACATGTTTTGGAAAAAAATAAAAAATTAAAAGGTCATTAATTAATAAGTTACTATAATACGTATGTCATTCATAAAGTAAATATAAAATCGTCATTGGTAAAAAGTTCTACATTATTAAAAACCTCCTTATATACAACGTTATTAGTTTGATTACTGGGTAACTCATCGTCCCCACAAACTAATATTTTCAACCCCTTCCTATTAGTAACACGTGAAACAACAACGTGTAACTGGCCATGACTAAAAACAGGTTTTTTCAAGAAACGTGTCCAACATGTATAAAGACTGATCCTGACTCTTGTTTATGGTCATGGCATAGGAAACCATATGGGGAAATTGCCTCCGCTGGAACTTAAACGGAACCCTAACATCAGAAGGAGTTATGTTCATCCGAGGAATCAACACCTTCTCACCTGCGTGATCTCAAGTCAATATCCTACATTCAAGAACATGTGGGGAGAGCTTTGTAACAACCAAACGTGTGTCATTACACAGACCTATAAAATGGTCCATGTTTCGCAACAACATGACCGGAGTTCCTATCTTTAAATACAACTCATGGTTCGGCGTTCCCGAACACTTAATGCTATTCAAGAACATGGGTGTGTGGAGATCAGCCAAAAAACCATTGTCGGAATCTGACTTAGACGTACTGTCAGAGCTTAAATATGTAAGACCTTCAGCAGAATTCATATCCGACATTTATTGATTGATAGACTTAACGACCTCCAAAGTAGGCGCTAATATAGTTCTGTCCTTCAAATAACTTGGATCGTCAGTTGCATTTTTGAAGATTGGATAGGTACTTTCGACGATTGTAGCGATTGGATCATCTGAGGTTTCCAATCGTATATCCTCTGGAATGTCAATCGCGGCACAACCGTCATTTGATCCTCCTACAGTCCCATCTCCAATGCTCGCAATATACTCAGCAAATGTTGTTAGCTCATCACGTTCGTCTGCATCTGAAATGCTCTGAAGACGCATGTTCTTTGTAAGTCGCAACACAGTACAATTCCTCCAAATGTCGGAAGAATTAATAGCTGCGTTCACAATGACGACTCCCCTTTGGAATCACTGGAAGTATTGTCGAAAGTCTCCAACAAATACAACAGGTTTGCCTCTGAATGGCTTGTTACTGTTGGAAGGGTCAACTGCTCCCATAATAGCCTGCAATGATGTTTGGACAGCTTCGAAGCAATGTTTTTGCATCATCGGCACCTCGTCCCATATAATGAGAGAGCATCGTATTATCAGTTCCGCAAGAGGACTTGCCTGGTCAATATCGCAGGATGAATTTTCATGAATACTCAGCGGTATGCGAAATCGAGAGTGTGCAGTTCTTCCACCAGGCAACAAAAGAGACGCTATTCCACTTGATGCGACACATAAAACAATTTACCCTTCGATCGTAACCCCGCAGACGACGTTCTCCACAAGTAGGTCTTCCCAGTCCCGCCATATCCGTATACAAAAAATACACCACCATTAGCAGAATCAACAGCGTCCGTGATCTTTGAATAAACAGTCTTCTGCTCGTCGGTCATTCTACTAAGAAGTGCTTCGTGCTCTACAGATAAAGCCTTCCGATCGTAATTTAGCTCATCCAATATTAAGCGATTCGAAGTAGAGTTACTATGATCTCTAACTGGATAAGGCATGGATGAATAATCACGAAGACTTGTGCCGCGCCTTCTCAACAACGTCTCAATTTCGCTTAGGGTGAGATTCTTTATAACATCATCACAGAGCCGCAAATCTAATTTATCTCTCTATTTTTTTTACGTGAACGCTGTGAAATGTAAAATAATGGTGGTACTGAATGTCCTTTTATACAACTTTAATTGTGTATAGTTTTATTTCCTACTTTTTTATGCCGCTTTTTAAAAATAAATCCATATAGATACATCCATATATTTTGCCAATTTACATAAAGATATCAAAGTATTAAATGAATAATATATTTTCTATTTGAAAGGAAAAGATTCTAAATTTCATATTGCTGAAAGATATCAAAGTATTAAATGAATAATATATTTTATATTTGAAAGCAAGAGATTCTAAATTCCATATTGCATATGTAATTACCGAAATTGGGAAAAAATCGAAAATATCAATAGAGTATGTTAAGTAGGTAATATAATTCCGCCCAACACATCAATTAAGAGCATATTGTGTTGGATTTTCATTCCATATCATAAAAGAAAAAAAAAATGGAAAAATATATCTAAATATAATTAGGCAATAATTAATGAAAGCTTATTAAGTTACTATATGTAGGTAATAATTAATGTTTTTGGCGGGAAAATATTACTAAAAGTGAATTAAGTTAATTCTTATTATATATTAATAGATAAAGATATAGTATTGATACCATGTACAACCAGTTTTATTTGAAAGAACTACATTATTATATTATTAAATTTATAATATATTATTATATTATTTGGCAGAATTATTAAATTATTAATTTATATTATACTATGTACAACCGGTATTATATCATTTGGTAAAATTCTATTAAATTAGTAAATTAAATTATAGTATACCATGTTCAACCGGCCTTAATCTATTTATTCGGTAAAATTATAAAAATAGTTGGTAAAATGGTTGATTCCATGCATAACCCATTTTATTTGGAAGAATCGAAAAAAAATTAGATATAAATCTTAGCATGCGATATTTAAGGGAGTAATTTTTTTGTTTCCATGCGATTATTAAGGAAGTTCTTTGCATCATTAACGTTAGATACTTTTTTGATAAAAAATTACTATAAATAGGGTATATTTAATGCTAATAGCGGGAAAGAGTTTCTAAAATTGAATTATGTTAATCCTTATTATATATTAATAGATATTGATTTATTTCCTTAGTTACTCTTACAATGTAACTATAATCAATAATCAATAGATAACGATAGAAACTAACCATTAAATTTTATATCAATTCATTCAATTGAGGTATATAATTATATTTTTTTTTTTTTTTCTTTTTGAGTTATCAAGAATTGTTTTGTGAATCTTTTTTCCAACTATTTATTGTAATATTGATATATTTTTTCAGCTCACTAGAGATTTTTCTTTGAAATTTGCTAATTTTATTTTTCATGGCATAATTCCATAAAATCACATAATAATAATAATAATAATAATAATAATAATAATAATAATAATAATAATAATAATAATAATAATAATAATAATTTCCAGCCGATTAGTTTGTCACGATCTCTGTAAGATTATAATCAACTTAGCTCAAATGATAAAACTTGAAACCAAATGTCATTACATTCAGCGATTGATAAAAAACTTTCTAAAGATCCAACAGTTTCACGAACACCACAACATAGTAGATAATCTAAATGCATTAACGACACATAATACGGCAAAAAACATAAACTTGTTCCACGAAAAATGAGAAAATACATGCATTGTAAAAACGTGTTCCACCTATCCAGTTTATTTTAATATGCACGGATATCTCACGTGCTTTTTCCCTTTAGTTTTTTTTCTTTAATTAATTCAGCCTCTTAGTCCACGTGTCGGACCTTTATTGAGCAGGTTAGTTATATGGAAAAGTGTGAGTGACCATGTGCGAGAGAAAGAGATATATATTCTGTATCTGTCATTTTCACAGTAATGAAGTTCATATTTTCCTTCATTCATCTTTTGTTCCTATCTTAAGAAATTTACATGGTATCTAGAGCTTAGGGTACAATCATGGCGCGCATACCGCCAAACCCATGGCCGGCGTTGAACGTCGTTTCCGGCCCCTCAGATCTTCGTGAACAGGACCCCACATATTTGCAGAACTCCGATCATCCTGGCGCAACCCTCGTGACGTCTCCATTGACAGGTAACAACTACTTACCTTGGAGCAGATCCATGAGAATTGCACTAGGAGCTAAGACCAAACTTGGGTTCATAGATGGAACCACACCTGAACCTGAAAAAAATTCTGCTGATTATGAAAAATGGAAAAGAGTTGACTGGATGGTTACCTCTTGGATTCTAAATTCGATTTCCAAAGATATTATTGAGGCTTTCATCTATGCTAACACAACAAAGGAGTTATGGGATGAATTAGCTGAAAGATTTGGAGAGTGCAATGGGCCTCTGTTATTCCAGCTGCAAAAGGAAATTACAAATATGAACCAAGGAAATATGTCAATCATGATGTATTTCACAAAATTAAAAAAACTCTGGGATGAACAAAATAGCTTAGATCCACTACCCATTTGTGAATGTGGAGCTGCAAAATTGATGGCAGAAAGAGATGGGAAAGGAAAGCTGATGCAGTTTTTAATGGGCTTGAATGAAAGTTTTGACAACATAAGGAGCCAAATCCTTATAACCGATCCTTTGCCAAATGTCAATAAAGCTTACACCATGATATTAAGGGTGGAGAGACAAAGGAATGTCCAAACTAATACACAGGAGATGGGAGAAAATAGTGCAATGATGGGGAAAGTTCAAAATTCCAACAGAAATACCAATGCTCAAGGGAATTGGGCAAGAAACAGAGGAAAAGGAAATGCAAGGAGAACAAAGGAGGAAAAGGCAAAACTCTTTTGTGACCACTGCCAAATGAATGGTCATGAGGTAAAAGAGTGTTTTAAAATTCATGGATACCCAGATTGGTGGAAACAACCCAAGGAGAACAGACAGAAGCAAAACAATATGGCAAACCTGGTTGGCTTAAAAGGAAAACAGATTCCAAAGGGCACAAATGAAACAGAAGGAGCTGCAAATACCCAAATGGACATAAGCAGTCTCATTCAACAGGAAATAAGAAAATATATGATGGGAACCTCAAGTATAGCTGACACCAATTTCAGCTATGCTCATTTTGTGGAATCAGAAAACAAGAGGGCAGATGGGAACATGCACTATGCTCTGCACCTTCAAGAAACCAATTGCACAACAACTTGGATCCTGGACACAGGAGCCACTAGACACATGTGTTCAGACCCAAACCTGCTCACCAACATCACATACCTAAAAGAGCCTATCTCAGTCTGTCTTCCAGATGGAACTTTACAATATGTAAAGCATGCAGGAACATTGAGTCTCATGGGGGGGCTGACACTAGAAGAAGTGCTACTTGTTCCCACATTCAAATTCAACCTCATATCAGTGGGACAACTCTGCCAAACACACAACATGAGATGCACATTCACTCCAGATCAATGTCTCATACAAGGGGTGCAGAATAAAAGGTTATTGCTCATTGGAAAAACAAGAGAAAGGCTGTATACCTTGGAGCAGAAGGTAAGGGAAAGAAAAGAAATACAATCACTCATGTCACAGGAAGAAGCTGGTGTTCTAAACAATAGAATGGCTTTCCAGCTTTGGCACAAAAGGCTAGGCCATATCCCAGAAAGTTCGATGAAGCATCTGAATCACTGAACCTAAAATTCACAGATCAAATAGGAATGGAGATGAAAGCTTGTAAAGTGTGTCACAAGGCCAGACAACAAAGAATGATGTTTCCAAGAAGCAACATAGAAACAAAAGGAACATTTGAATTAATGCATATGGATGTCTGGGGGCCATACATGGGAGATAATGTCTCAAACACACCATATCTGCTCAACACAGTTGATGACTACAGCAGGGCCACATGGACATATTCATTGTCTCACAAGAGTCAAACCACAGAGACACTCAAGAATTTCTTGCACATGGTGAATACACAATTCAACATCAAAGTGAAGACAGTCAGAACAGACAATGGGACAGAATTCACAGGGCAAGAATGTCAAAAATTACTGCATGAGCATGGAATCTTACATCAAAGAACTTGTCCATATACTCCCCAACAAAATGGGGTTGTAGAAAGGAAGCACAAACACATGCTAGAGGTTGCAAGAGCACTCATGTTCCAATCAAATGTGCCTTCAGAACTTTGGCCATATTCTATATTGACAGCTACACACATCATTAATAGGTTGCCAAGCTCAGTTCTTAAGTGGAAAACACCATATGAGGTGTTATATGGAAAAGCACCAGACCTGGGAAAGCTGAGAGTGTTTGGATGTCTGGTATATGCTACAAATGTTCACCCAGTAAAGGATAAGTTCAAAGAGAGAGCAAACAAATGCATCTTCATTGGATATGGAGCAGGGCAAAAGGGATACAGACTATATGACATGGAGGATCACAAAGTCATAATCTCTAGAGATGTGGTATTCTTTGAAGATATCTTTCCATATCAGGAAGAAAAGCCACAAGAGGATGAAGTTCCTTTACCAGCAGACTTCAGTCCACATCAAGTGGACAATACACCACCTGAACAAGAAACTCAAAGGGACATTGCTGAGATAAGCCCAACACAGACTGCAGAGCAAACAGAAAGACAAGAAGAATCTCTACCTTTGGCTTTAAGGAAGAGAGCAAGAGTTGGACATCAACCCTCATGGCTAAGAGATTTTGTGGTGAACTCAGCCACAGAGGAACAAAGAAAATCAGTGATTTCTTATCCAATCAAAACCTACCCTTATCAAGCATCATCACAATTTGAAAAGGAATATTTGGCTTTCTTAGCCAAGGTGGATGAAGAAACAGAACCACCAGACTACAAGGAGGCTGCTAAGGACCAAAGGTGGATCAAAGCAATTGAAAATGAACTTAAGGCCTTAGAATTGAACAACACCTGGGAAGTTACCACACTGCCACAAGGAAAAAGACTAATAGGCTCAAAATGGGTTTTTAAAATCAAAAGAAACCCAGATGGGAGTGTTGAAAGATTCAAGGCCAGATTGGTTGCAAAAGGATATCATCAAGTGCAAGGGATAGATTACAAAGAGAGTTTTTCACCAGTGGCCAAAATTGTGACAGTAAGGATGATGTTTGCACTTGCAGCAATGAAAGGATGGGAAATACATCAATTGGACATCAACAATGCTTTTCTTAATGGAAGGCTAACAGAAGAAGTGTACATGTACCTACCTGATGGCTATACAAAAGGGAAACCAGAAGATGTATGCCTGCTGAAAAGGAGCCTATATTGGCTAAAGCAAGCATCCAGAGAATGGAACTCTGAATTCTGCAGGAAATTAGTCAAATATGGGCTAACACAGTCATCAAGTGATCATTGTCTTTTTACAAGAAACAATGAGAAAGGATTTCTGGGACTACTGGTGTATGTGGATGATGTACTCATCACTGGAACACATCCACAAGATTTGAAGGATCTAAAAATTTTCCTAGACAAGACATTCACCATCAAAGATCTTGGATTTGCAAGATATTTCCTTGGAATTGAGATAGCAAGGAATGAAGAAGGAATTTATCTCAACCAGAGGAAATATGTCCTAGACATTCTGGACAGAACAGGGCTAAAAGGTTGCAAGCCCACCTCCACACCATTGCCAGCAGGAATCAAATTAAAGAGTGAAGAAGGTGAGAGGCTACAAGAGCCTGAGAAGTTTAGAAGGCTGATTGGACAACTCTTATACTTGAATTTCACAAGACCAGACATAACATTTGGGGTTCAGCAGCTAAGCCAATTCATGAACCGACCTACACAAACTCATTGGGATGCAGCCTTACATATAGTGAGGTATCTAAAAGGGGCACCATCATTGGGATTGTTCTACTCTAAAAAGGCCACATTTAACTTGATCGGGTACAGTGATGCAGACTGGGGAACATGTCCAGACACAAGAAAGTCAATCACGGGTTATTGCATTTTTCTTGGAACATCACTCATCTCATGGAAAACAAAAAAACAGAGCACAGTATCCAGATCATCAGCTGAAGCGGAATACAGAGCATTGGCAAGTACAGTGTGTGAGATTCAGTGGATATACAACATAGGAATCGATTTTAAAATGCCTAACCCAACTCCTATCACATTGTGGTGCGACAATCAGACAGCTATTCACATCGAAGAAAACCCTATTTTCCACGAACGCACAAAACATCTGGACATAGATTGCCATTTAGTCAGAAATAAGGTAAAAGAAGGATTCATTCACCTCAGCCATGTCTATTCCCAGGAGCAGCTCGCAGATCTTCTCACAAAGCCGTTGGGGATTTCTGCATTTCAAAAGCAAGTGTTCAAGTTAGGCATGTGTGATTCTCACGTGTGCCAAACTTGAGGAGGGCGTGTAAAAACGTGTTCCACCTATCCAGTTTATTTTAATATGCACGGATATCTCACGTGCATTTTCCCTTTAATTTTTTTTTCTTTAATTAATTCAGCCTCTTAGTCCACGTGTTGGACCTTTATTGAGCAGGTTAGTTATATGGAAAAGTGTGAGTGACCATGTGCGAGAGAAAGAGATATATATTCTGTATCTGTTCATTTTCACAGTAATGAAGTTCATATTTTCCTTCATTCATCTTTTGTTCCTATCTTAAGAAATTTACATGCATAACTCAAACATCAACGCCCTTCTCTTTAACTTCTTGGGTTGAGGGGATCTTCTCGGTGGCACCATCACCACCTTGCTCGCCAGTAGCACTAGGACCAAGTCGATCCATTTCAGGGCTCTCCTCGACTTTCTCCTCATTCTCGTCCGAGAGCTCAAACGACCGATGCTAATAAATATTAATAATTATAAAAACATCATCTCTATAAAATTTATCAACTTTATTAAAAGTATAGATTTTTATTAAATGATAATAATTATTGCAAGATTATTCGACTGAATTACAATAATTGTTCAGCAATATATAACGACAATTATAACTATCTATCTTAGGTTATACATATTCTTTTATTGCATTTTGTTTAAATGTATACAATGAGAATGTAATTTACTTTAAATGCATTTTATTTCTTATAACATCAACAATTTATGATATTTAACAAATAATGGATAAATATTGCAAACAAATAAATTAGTATGCAAAAATAACTTAATTTCTGCTAATCCATGTCAACATTCATGTCATTGTCTCAATTGCATAATATATTAATTAATTTAAAAATCTTAATTTATATTTATAGTTTTACAAATATTAAAGTAAAAACATTAATTTGTCATTAACTCTTCAATTTAGATATTCATATATTGTCCTTTGGTATAAACAGTTACTCATGAATCACAAATTATTTTTATTTCATAGATTAAATGATGGGTCCAGCCAATAATGAAAACAACAAAAGAGAGGTTGTAAGATTCCATCAATCAAAGTGGAAGAGGAATTTTTTATTGATATGAGTTGTCATTTTTGACAATATGATTTAGGGTTTAGGGTTTAGGGTTTAGGGTTTGATATGAGTTGTCATCTTTAGCGGTGGTTTTGGTAAAGATTTACAAAACTCACTTTTGAGTTTTACCATTAAAGAGCACAGGTTTGAGGTTAAAAATTTAAACAGGGAGTTTCAATGTAAACCTCCTTCAAACCTCTTTAAATAATAAAAAAATAAACGACCAATAGATAATGTGAAGAGAGTGATTATCCAACATAAACCCAAAAAACTATAGTGGTGGCTACGCGCTTGAAAATGAGGTGAGTTAGAGATGACCCACCTTTTCTACCATTCCATCTCAACATATTATCATTTTTCTAAAAGTCGGCCTAGGCGGCCGCCTAGGCGGCGCCTAGGCGCTAGGCGGTGCCCGGGCGCCTCCGATTTGCACAAATCGGCCAAAAAAATCGGCCAGACGGCTAGGC
>CACSLK010024742.1:11459392-11469429 GCA_902706635.1 Striga hermonthica
AAAAAAAAAAAAAAACTAAAACAGAAGAAGAAATAAACAAAGAAACAAAGAAAGATGGAAGTTGATCCTGTTTTAATATGAGGGGCTAACTGGCTAAGTATTGCAAAAACAAATGGGGTTGCTTGACATGTTTTTCTTAAGAAGAGAGTAAAGAACACGTAATTGACAAACTGTGGCCGTGAACTGATATTATTGCTGGGCAACTGACTCAGCGGCATTCTTATCTTTATGCTCATTTTTTTCCTTGCAAGGGAAAAGGGTTTAATTACGAAAACTATTCTCATGATTTAGCCTGATAACACAAAAGGCCATCTGTCTTTCAAACTTACACATACACGGCTTAGATTTTAATTTCTGTTTTACAAATCGCACACTTAAGAAGGGAGTATATTTGCAAGTAAACACAACAGAATTTTGGAACTCTGAGGAGTTGCTTGAAATTTTGAAAGATAACTGGTATTTTTTTGTAAGCTAAACATGAGGGAAGGTTTTGGCTCCCTGCGGGCCGTAAAAAAAAAAAAAAAAAAGTAAAAAAACTGTCTTTGATGGAGCCTTTCAGCTAAGCAAGTGATATATTTCTGAATTTCTTTTATGACTGATGAAACTAGAAGAAGTGAGGACAAAATGTATCAACATAGATATGGCATACTTGTAGATTTTAACAAATTTATCTACATACGTATTTTTCATACACTAATAGACTAAGAAAAAAATTCCAAACGCACAAGCGTTGAAATCCAAAGCAAACACTTTTTACATGTTAGTTCTTTCCCTTTTTTTCAGATTTTGCATTTAGTATAAAAGACGATTTTGATACTTGAAGCACTCTGTGTACCTGGTTCAGGCAAGGCAGCCGAGAGTCACAGTAATATTGATCTATTATTATGGGATTGGAAACATTGTACATCCATATGTCCTGAAAAGTAACTTTCCTTACAAAACCACTGCCTCCCTGTCAATTTAGATGAGAGAGAGGGAGAGAGAAAACAAGGAGTAAAAAAAAGGGGTAATTAGATATACAAGCCTTGTAGTTTAGCATAACAACAAAACTTCTAGAACTGCCTCCCACTGGTTGATTGAAGTTACTCATCTATATATTGTTCAACATAAATTGTTCTTGCATCTCCTAACATTGCCATGCATGCATTATTATTCCGCTCACGAATTTTCAAGACTATCTTAAATGTGAAAAAAATAAATAATTCCGTTTAGATGAATCATAAAATGAATATTCTTTCATATTTTACTTTTATCTTAATATTATTTTTATATCTTCGTCAATATATTTATATTTTCAAAACTATCCTAAATGTGGAAAAATAGTACTTCCAGTTTAAATGAATTCTTAAATGATGAGTCTTTCGTATTTCACTTTTACCTTAATATTATTTTTATATCGTTGTTAATATTTTTATATAGTTTGTTTCTCTACTTTTGAGAAGTGATTTGAAAATTTTAATTTATGAATGATTTTATAAATTAGGTTGGATAATGACAACAAATTTAAAGTAAATGTACTATTAATATTTACTTAATAATATTACTTAATTGATTTTAGTTGAAAATATATATTTTCTAATAACTAAACTTATTTTGAAATTCAAGATTTTAAATCGAGTTTTATTTATTTTATTTTATTTTTATGATTACTCTATTTTTATTTATATTACAATTAAAGCAAATGGTAGATTAATTTATGTAACACATATTATCGAACGCTTATACTACACAGATAAACATAAATCATATTATACAGATTATTTATAAATCATATTATGCAGATTGTTTTAGTGATTAATTTTAAAAAATACTTCTATTAAGATTATATATTTTCACTTAATGAATAAATATTTTAAGATAAATTTGACATTTTGTATGTTGAAACTTATTTTTGATTCAATTATTGTTAAAGTTGATATGCATGTTCACTAAAATGTTCCACTTTAATTTTTAATACTTTAACAAAATATCTCTGTAGAAAACTATATGATATGTAGAGATGATGTGCGTCATATATTTTACACTTATGAAATAAAACATATTTTATTTAAAAAAATATTAAAATAATATTTTCTCTTACATTTAAAAACTACCTTTTCCGTAAATTTTATCTATTTCTTTCTTTCCAATTTGCATATTTGTTTAGATAATTTTACTAAATTAAAATGAAAAAAAAAAATATGATTGAAAATAACTATCGTAACTATTAATATTTGTAACTCCCTAAAAATTGTGACAAATGCGGAGAAAGTCATGGATGGAGAGGACTGTTGCGTATAGCATAAGGCATTGTTGGCAATTCAATATTTTCAAGAAACAACTCTCTCTTTTTAAAGATATAGTAAAGTAATAATTTAAAAAGTGAACTTCATCTCATTTCAACTATTATAGTAATTTAAAACCTATAGTGAAAAAATGTATAAAACTAAAAAAAGGGGGTTGTTTATTACATAAAAATTATATTTTTACATTTAAAAAATTGATTATTAACGTATCAACTTGTTACATATGTTATATACTACAATGAGTTTTTACTAATTTTGAAAATGTCATTGAACATTCATGAGTTGAATCCATTCAACTGTAATTAATATTATCAATATATATTAGATTAGAGTTGATAATGTTGATTTGTAACTCATTTTCCTGCATTTAATTAAAAAGATTAATACATTCTGAACGTTGAAAATAGATTACAACAATAACTATTTATCACAAATCAAATCATCATGTATATGACGTTAAATTGGAATGATTAATTTGTACTGAAATGATAGAAAGTCCTAAATTATAGTTTCATGTTTCAAAATTTGAAAATTGATAACTCTTCATTACATGTAATTTATTTATAACTATAGAACATAGATATGAGTAAACATTTGAAGACGTAGTGATGAAAGTAAACATTGATGAAGTTATTGATGAAGTTATTCTATACAGATGATGAAAATAAACATTTTACAACTATTTATCATAAATTAAGATTTGTAGATGATGAAGAATAATAGGATGAGATTAATATAAAATTTATATGAATGAAAAATAATTGTATATGATGAAGATAAAAGGAAAGAGTTGAGGACAACTAATTTATTAAAAGAAAAAAGAGAGAGAGAAGAAAAAAGATAGGTGTGTAGTTGTACTCTCATTCTCCAGAATGTTTAAATGTTTTAATTAAATGTGGTTGGACAAGTGAGAAATCATCATTATCAACTAGAATTTAAAATTATAATATTACATTTTGAAGAATCACAGCTAAGTTTTAAGAGAAGATATTATTTCTAATTTTTGTTATGATGAAACGTACAGAAGGAACTCATTTATAGTACTCATTCGGTGAACTAAAAGACGTCGTTCTAAACAGGTGAAACAACGTCGTTGCACTAAAAACCCAGCTGAGACAAAAACGCGAGCTATTATTTACAGAGTTGCTACGCGATTTTATTAAACCAATCCAATACTTCAAAACAGTTAAAAGCAGTAAAAGCAGGTATAACTACTCCAAGGAATAAGATCTTCTGCTTCTGCTGTTTCTTCACCCCCTCCTCAAGTTGGAGTGTGGTGGAGCGCATAAACACCCAACTTGCACAACAAACGACGAAAGATAGCAGCAGGGAGCAGTTTTGTGAAGAAATCGGCGAGTTGAGCAGAAGAATGCACATAGGTGGGGTTAATGAAGCCTGCCTTGTATTTATCTCGAACTATGTGACAATCGATCTCCAAGTGCTTGGTCCGCTCATGGAAGACCGGATTTGCGGTGATGTGCATAGCAGCACGATTATCACACCAGAGTTCAATTGGTAAAGGAGGATGCAGCTGAAACTCTTTAGCCAAAGAAAAAATCCACTGTAGTTCACAAACCGTGGTCCCCATCGATCTGTACTCTGCCTCTGCCGAAGACCGAGCAACTGTTACCTGTTTTTTGCTTTTCCAAGAAATGAGATTGTCACCAAGAAAGACACAGTAACCAGTAATGGATCTTCGAGTATCTTTGCAAGTAGCCCAATCGGCATCACAATATGCATTGAGGATAGGCTGTGATTTGGAGCTGAAGAACAAACCAAGTTTGATGGTGCCTTTGAGGTACTTAAGAACTGAGACTGCTGCATCCCAATGCTCAGTAAAAGGGCTATTGACAAATTGACTTAATTGCTGAACCACATAACTCACATCCGGCCTAGTCATATTGAGATAGAGAAGCCTTCCAATGAGCCTTCTATATTTTTCTGGTTCAGACATTGGTTGTCCATCACAGCCTGTGAGCCTTAGACCTTGTGGTAATGGAGTGACAGCTTCTTTGCATTCCTCTAGTCCCATGTCCTTAAGCAAATCCAGAATATATTTTCTTTGAGAGAGATGAATACCACTCTCAGTTCTGGAGATTTCAACACCAAGGAAGTACTTTGCAGCCCCTAAATCCTTAATAGTGAAAAGATCATGCAAGTATTCCTTCAAAGCCATTATCTGTGGGAGATGAGAGCCCATAAGCAGAACATCATCGACATAAACTAGCATGGCAAGGAAGTGGCCATCCTTGTGCTGTGTGAACAAGCAGTGATCTTGTGGTGATTGTACCAGGCCAAACTTCAGTAACCTTTTGGATAATTCACAGTTCCATTCTCTAGAAGCTTGCTTCAACCCATATAGGCTCTTAACAAGCTTGCAAACCTGGCCTTCCTTGCCTTTATTGTACCCTTGAGGCAGCTTCATGTAAACTTCCTCTGATAAAATCCCATGCAAAAAGGCATTGTTCACATCAAGTTGCCAAATGGTCCATCCTTGGATAGCTGCCAATGCCAAGAACATTCTTACTGTTACTAGCTTAGCTACTGGGGAAAAGACATCAAAATAGTCAACTCCAGCTACTTGAGTGAAACCCTTTGCTACCAACCTTGCCTTGTATCTTTCTACTGTCCCATCTGCCCTTCTTTTAATCTTATATACCCATTTCGAGCCTATGGCTTTCTTCCCAGGTGGTAGATATGTCAGTTCCCATGTCTGGTTGTCCTCCAAAGCCTTAAGTTCAAGATCCATTGCCTCAACCCACCTTTTATCCTTTCTGGCCTGCTCAAAATAGGTAGGCTCTTGTCCTGTGGTTATGTTTACAGAAAAGCAGCTTCATCTTCATCATTTTGCAGTGCATTCATTCCAGCACTGTCACATATGTAATCCTTCATCCATGCAGGTTGCCTTCTAATCCTTTTCCCAGTTTGAGTTTGTGGAGTTGCATCTGGAGTAACCTTTTGTGGTGTGGACCCCTCATCACTCTCAGTGTCAGTCATGTCTGGCACTAGTGGCAAAGATCTGTTATCACTACTGTCACCTTGAATATCTTTGTAAGGAAAATTTTCAGCAGCAAATACCACATCTCTGGAGATAAACCTCCTGCCATCATCTATATCCAATAAAATATACCCTTTGCAACCTCTTGCATAACCTAGGAATGCACATCTGTGTGACCTAGGTCCCAGTTTTCCTTTGTTAGGATTGGTATTAGCTGCATAAACCAGACAACCAAATGGTTTCAACCTGCTATAATCTGGTGGCTCTTTGTAGACCCTCTCAAATGGTGTTTCCCAATTCAAAGCTACACTAGGTAGTCTGTTAATAGTGTGCACTGCTGTCAACACTGCATATGGCCAATATTTCATATTCATGTTTGACTGAAACATCAGCCCTCTTGCTACTTCAAGAATTTGTTTGTGCCTTCTTTCAACAACGCCATTTTGTTGTGGTGTGTACACACAACTTCTCTGATGTACAATTCCATAATCATCAAACATCCTTTGACACTCTTGACTCAAAAATTCCTGTCCATTATCACTTCTAATTTGCTTCACTGTTTTCCCAAACTGAGTTTGAATCATGGTTATGAATTTCTTCAGCAGACTTGATGTCTCTCCCTTTGATCCCATAAGGAAAACCCAAATGCTTCTGTTGTAGTCATCCACTATTGTAAGAAAATAGGGTGTGTTGAGCACTGAGCTTTTCCTACAAGGTCCCCAAATATCCACATGGATTAAGGTGAAGCATTCTGTGGTCTTAATGCTGCTATCAGGAAATGGCAGTCTGTGCTGCTTTGATTTAAAGCATATATCACATCTCTTCAAGTTGAACTCTCCTTGTGTGCTGCACATATTTTTGAGAAATGGCAGCTGTTTCATTACTCCATATGATGCATGCCCAAGTGTCTTGTGCCAGTCCATGAGTGATGCCTTACAACTTAAACTGATTTGCCCATCTCTGCCTTAAATCACCTGTTGCTATAACCTCTCCTGATTTCTCTCTTTGCAGACAACATCCCTTAGAAGTGAAGCTGCATTTCAAATGAGATGTAGTGCATACCTGAGTCACTGACAGGAGATTATACTTGAAAGATGGTACCAAGAGTACTCCATACAATATAAGATCATGTGATATTTGAACTTCTACAGTCTGTGTCACCATTTTGACTGCTCCATCATGCCATGTATACTGCTATAGGTGACTGTAGGGATGTCAGATTCCTCATTAAGGCTTGATTGACACACATGTGCTTACTTGCCCCTGTGTCGATCACCCAAGCATCTCCTCCAACTCATCATACATTGACAGGGCATAGTGTCTGTCATCCGTTTCAACATTAGTTGCAAAGTTAACATACTGTTCCTCCTCCTTATAGGGCTTTCCTTTGTCACTGTCATGTGGCTATCAGGCCCGTCTTAAGGGGGGTGGCAGCTGGTGCGACGCCCAAGGGCCCATGAGGCTAGGGGGCCCATGAGTATACTGTATATACATGTATAGTAGATGTATTGGCCAATTCAAGTAATAATTAATTTAACCTCTAAGCTCAATAACATCAACAGAATCATTGATCTTGATGTTGTTCTTGAAGATTTTGCATCAAAAAATGCTCGAAAGCAGATTTTTAAAAAGAACTGAAGCATAGCTTTATTTGAAGTATCCAAAATTTTACTATTGTTTTACCTTCTTAAATGTAATGCTTTTTTTATTGGCTAAATATACATGGTAAGTTATCTCTTATAAATAGTACTATATACTCCAATTGTTATATTCAATTTTTAATTAGATTGTCGGGCTCTTAGTGTCTTCCTTGCCCAAGGGCCCTCGAAATTGTTGAGACGGCCCTGGTGGTTGTCTTCCCAGTAACTTGGCAACCTCATGTGCCAAAGCTGTAATATCCCCCATTGAGCTAATTCCTGCACCTTGTTGCCTCCAAGGGCTTTCACTTTGTACCATATTCACTGCAGTTCTATATCTTTTATCCTTGTTCTCCTTGAACCATTCTGGAAATCCATGAATTTTGAAACATGTGCTTTTATCATGTCCATTTTTTTTTACAATGGTCACAGAACAATCTAGCCTTTTCTTCCTTAGTGAGCCTCTGTCCCTCTCTTCCTGTTTTTTTATTGTAGGCTTGTGGTTTAGTATGATTCTCCTTGTTTCCCCCATTGTACCTTACTGCCATAGCCACATTTGTGCTAATGTCTCCTGAAGTTGATTGCACCAATCTCTGCCTTTCTGCTGATAAAACCATGGAGTAGGCCTTGTTCACTGATGGCAAAGGATCCATCAGTAGCAGCTGATTCTTCACATGATCAAAACTTTCATTCAGACCCATCAAAAATTGCATTAATCTTGTTTGCATATGTTGCTCCACAACTGCCTTTCCAATTTCACATTTGCAAGACAATTGAGGCATTAAATAGCTCAGTTCATCCCACATAGTCTTAAGCCTGTTAAAATAGACCATGACTGTCTCATTTCCTTGCTTAAGAGCAGAGATATCTCGTTGCAGCTGATAAATGAGGGGACCGTTGCTTTCCCCAAACCTTTGGCAGATTTCATCCCACAGCTCTTTAGCCGATTCAGCGCACATGAAAGCACCAACTATCTCCTTCGATAATGAGTTCATAATCCACGAAATAACAGTCCAATCTGCTTTCAAAATTTGGATCATTTACTTCAGGAATTTCAATAGATCCATTGATAAACCCTAGCTTTGTTTTAGCACCAAGAGCAATCATCATCGAACGCTTCCATGCCAGAAAATTCGATCCATTAAGCTGATGTGAAACGAGCTGCATACCTGGTTGATCGGAACTGCTTAAGAAAAGAGGATGATCTTCCCGCACTTCTGAGCTGCTTCCAGCTCGTAAGTTGAGCAATGGCCAAGTTTCATTATACCGATTGTTCGCCATTAGAGAGGACTCAGAGCTCCGCAGGATCGTCACTGCTCTGATGCCATGAAGAATCACAGCTAAGTTTTAAGAGAAGATATTAATTCTAATTTTTGTTATGATGAAACGTACAGAAGGAACTCATTTATAGTACTCATTCGGTGAACTAAACGACGTCGTTCTAAACAGGTGAAACGACGTCGTTGCACTAAAAACCCAGCTGAGACAAAAACGCGAGCTATTATTTACAGAGTTGCTACGCGATTTTATTAAACCAATCCAATACTTCAAAACAGTTAAAAGCAGTAAAAGCAGGTATAACTACTCCAAGGAATAAGATCTTCTGCTGTTTCTTCACATTTATATCCTTCAAACAATTAAATTTATTTATTTTTTTTCTGAGGATATTACAGCAATTCATATTTCAATTTAAATGTGGTTGGATGAGCTACAAATCATCATTATCAAATCTAATTTAAAATAAAAAATTACATTTATGTCTTTAAAAGTATCATCTTTTGAGGGAGGGTAGTATGGGCAATTCAAAATTTTCAAGAAATCTCTCATCCTTCTAAAAGAGTTATAGATAGATAGTATGGACAATTCAAAATGCTCAAGAAATCTCTCACCCCTTTTACGAGAGTTACAGATTTATTCATACACTAATGATGTTTTAATAATTCCAAAGATGATTCTAACTCACACACGCATATATACACATTAAAGATTACCTGCCATGTTTTGATCCTGACACCATTCTCAGTATCAAACAACACTGCCCCATCCACAATGACGTCTTTCACAGAAGCATATGAATTGTTTTTTCCCAAACTGCCAATGCTGAAAAGTAACCAAAACATCAACTACAGCTATTTTCAGGAATATGGTTGAGTATACACCGAATAACTATAACTAATACCTAATACCATGGCCAGGGCCACAGACGATATTCTTTATACGAATTCGCGAAGAATTGCTGACAATGGATATGCAGTCATCTCCTGCCACAAAATTAAGAAAAATGATTGAGGAAATTTAGCAAAGTTTAGTTCAGAAGGTGTATCAAATGAATGACTAGTCAGTCTTCATCATCATAGAAAAATAATACTGCCACTGATGTTTGGCCATCTCTTTTTCTTAAAAAATAAAAATAAAAATAAAAATAAAAAAAGAAACTCATAAACTTTCAAGGTTGCATTCACCAAAGAAGTCTGATTTTTCAGTAAACTCTTTTGCCATCAGAATGAGCATCAATGGTAATTTCAATCAGAAGTGGATTGTATATTACTTGTTATAGCTAAGCCAAAGACTGAAGTTCCAAAAATAATTATAGCTTCCCCATAAATGATTAGAAAAAAAGATTGTTTCATATGATTAGTATTAGTATATACCTTTTCTTAAAAGGGTAACACTAGGCTGTACCAATCCTATATATTTCTTTTTATTCTCTGCCCCCTTCAAGAATGTACACTATTTCTGATCGACACACCTGTGCCGATAACAGCATCCTTGAGTTCAACATGTGAAGACGTGCTTATGTGGACCCCATCCGTGTTAGGGCTATTACCAGGTGCCCTAACTGTGAGACCCGAAACAGAAACATGCATGCAGTTAGTAAAGGCCACATGCATCTGTTGACCGTTCACCAAGGAAACATCCCTCAGTTTCAACCTCTTGCACTTGTGGAAAGTAACAGCCTGCATTAAAATTTAAACATCAAGGAGCACTTTAAAAGCAGAAGAACATCTAACAAGTTTAGCAGGAAACATGTTTTTCTCAAGAATATAAGACAGCATAAACTTCAAGCGATACTAACCGTTGGCGCGTGAACACAAGGCTGCCAAAGAAAAAAAAAAA
>CACSLK010024742.1:11469447-11482384 GCA_902706635.1 Striga hermonthica
AAAAAAAAAAAAGGCCACATAATGAGTTTTAGATGTCTTTTTCATCCAACTAGTGTTCACAAATAAGGTAAATAGCAAGAACTACCCCTGAAGTTCACTCCAACAACTGAAAAAAATCAGGTATTTTTTAAAAAAAAAAAAAAAAAATACAAACACGCTGCCAAGGTCTTACTAACACACCCACTTCAGCTTTGTGTTATTACAAACACCCCACGTCTAGGGGAGCAATTTTGATTTTAAAAGACATTGGGCTTCTTTGTGATTATGCTGAACTTCAAGGGTACACTTGAAATTAACCATAAAAAATGGGATAGGAGAAGACGGAATGAAGTACATTTGATTCGTTCCTCTTACACGACTGGTCCCACCATTTTTGGCCCATCCCGTCAATTACTCCACCTCCTTCTACAGTGAGGTTCTGTACTCCATGGAAATAGAGCCACTTGTGCACATCTAAACCATCCCAGACGGTAGGATCTCGTGGTGCAACAACTGTCCCAGTTATCTATGGATGTTACAAATTATGCTTTAAATGCAGTAAATGGATATTCTTCAGCATAATCATAAAAGTACCACTAGAGTTCAGCCTGATTACAGAAAGATTCAATTATTTATTAGAAACTGAAAAAAATAATGTATTTTCCTATATAAGAATTGCAGTAACGAATAAGTTAGATTCTTAAGTAATCAGGCTACACCTTAAGTGTGGTACACACAAGACACAACTATCCCATGTGATGTACAAGATTTCTACTATTTACTAGCAGGCAGTGAACTGAACCTGTGGGTGTCGTTCTCCATTACATCAACATTTTCAGGTGGTTTTGTTTGGGATCTTACCCTCAAGGTTATATTCGACTTGCAGGGCCCAGCAAAGTCAGTTGGTCTCACAAGATAGGAGCTTCCTGCAGGAATATCAATTTTTGCTGGCAATGATGAAGAACATGCCACCTTCCACACGTCTTCAAAAACCTACGAGCAACAAAATTTGAAACCATTTTAAGTTGCGAGGTGAAACTTTTAAAGATGGAACTTTGCGATGGAAATGCATTGCGCTTATGATAAAATGTTCCTTAAAATGATTTTAAGTAGATGCAAGATTAGTATGTACAAAATATTTATCCTTGGAATTTTTTTTTTTAACAAACAACACCCCGGAAGGGTAGGAGGTTAAGGTTGTATCTTTGGAAAACATACAAACAATAACCACATAAACAGAACCAAAAACAAACAAACAAACAAACAAACAACAACAGCAGCAAAAGCAGTAGAAAAGCAAATTAGAGAGAACAATATTTTCTGATGAATTCTAACATTATGAACATCCAAACATAACATCATAACAAGTCTTATGAAATTGAAAGCCAGCTATCACTAATCGACAAACAAACGTTCCATCTTACAGTTAAAATAACGTTAAAAAAACAAGAATCTTATTTATATGTTAAAAAAAACTAAACAACAGTATGATTATGTACTAAAGAAATTGCTGATGCGGGGGAGAAGGAGAGAGAGAGAGAGAGTTTTATACCCTTTTGTCGTCTGCGATTCCGTCTCCTTTAGCACCAAAATCATTGACATTAAGGACCATTTTGGAGCTGCTGGGATTGTTGTTTCTTGATGTTGGGAGCTGAATCAAGGGATTAAAACTACTCCCAATTTCGACATTTAACAGGAAATAAATGAAAATTAGTAGAATTTGAGGAAAGATGTTTTTCAAGTAACAAGAGAAGGCAGTTGAGGAAGAAGAAGAAGCGGATCTGTTCCTCATCTTCGGGAAGTATCAGGCGTCGGATAAAAAATGCCTATTGTTTTGTTTCATTTTATTTACGGAAAATTCCTGTAAAATCCCTCCTCCTAATTTCAACTTCTTTTTCAGTCCCTCATCAAATTTTTTTTGACATGTCGGTCCCCATTACAAATTTATCTTTCCTTTTCACTCCCCCTATATATACTAATAATATCAGTTTCACTTATTTTGTTCAAAAAAAAAATATTTTACACTCATCCCTCTCTCTCTCTCTCTCTCTCTCTCTCTCTCTCTCTCTCGCCCTCTCTCCCTTTCCGCACTCGATCTCTGTCTCTGTCTCTGTCATCTTCTCTCCCCCGCGATTTTACCTCACCGCCGCTGTCTCACCATCGTCGTCTTGGTAGACACGATATCTGTGTATCGCGATCTCTCTGTCCGTCTCACCCTCTATCCCCCGCAATCTCTATGTCTGTGTCGCGATGGCCGGCGGCAAGAAGAAGCTCAACGAGAATAAGCCGTCATCCTCCTCCACACCAGCCAAGTCACCAACAAAGGCATTAACATGGGTATTTTATAATTTTGTTGATTTTTTCCTAATTTTAGGGTAATTTGTCAATTAGGGCTTTTAGTTAATTATATGAAATTGTTTCTAATTTTGTGATAATTTAGGGCTTCTTTCAGCTAATTTATGATTTTTGTTCCTAATTTACTAATATTTCCTAAATTCCAAACACATGCATTTTTCGTAAAATTTATGGTTTTATTGTTAATTTTTGAGTTTGGGGTTATTTGTTAATTTCTGTTTTGTGTTCCTAATATCCTTATAATTTGGGTTTTTTTCTGAAATTTTCTGATTATTTTTCCTAATTTCTGAGGCATGTCTGATTAGGGCTTTTTAATGATTTAGGGTTTTTTACTGATTTAGGGTTTTCTACTGATTTATGATTTACGGTTTTTTCCTGATTTTTTATGTTTATAATAGGGATCTAATTTAGATGTCGATGCGCCCCGTCTTACTTTAAAGATGTGATGGACCGAATTCTTATTTTTTTGTCTGAACAATACCATGAGGCTCTTCGACGAAGCCCTTTTTATTTTGGGAAATTTGGATCCAAGCCATTACAATTCTTCGATGTTGGAGATCTGCCACTAGAATTCGTATATTTTGAAATCTACCACTGCAATTCTTGGACTCACTGATTGTGGCCATTTTCTACGTGTATGAGCTGGTCAGGCCCACTGCCATTTTCTCTGTCAGACATCCTGTTTCCCTCTCCGTTTCCTTCCTCTACACACGAATAAAAATCTCGGACTCAATTATAATAATAATCAAGAACTATACCTCCTTTCAAATAGACGAAAAGTTGAAAAATTTGAGTAAACGAAGCCTCGAACGATCGAACTCGTCCTCGACAAATTTGCTCCTTTTGATACTATTTAACGCAGAACTTCAAACTCCCATAATTGAATGCTCCGAACTCGGAAAAATGCGAAATTTGTTCTTATGGAATCGTGCTTGAAATGTTTACACGCTCCAACTCAGTTCTCGTTAAACCGAGGTCACACGCAACCTTACGGAACCCCGCAAAACGGATTTTTATTCTTCTATTATGCGCACTCGACTTCGAGCTTCTCAAAATAAATGCTCGAAACTTCAAAACGTGAAAGCACACCTGACGAGGGCCGACTGTTACCCGAAGTCTAGAAATGAAAATGACAATAAAATCACCGCCACTGCCATTTTTCTCTCAACTTCGGGCTACCCAAAATAAATGGTCGGGACCTCAAAATCATAAATCGATGCCACCAACGCACTCTCCGCTTCCCGTACTTTCATAAAAGTATTTTTCGGTAATGGTCGACTCGGTTTTTGAGTCTCGTCGGTACACCGCAAGTTGGCTAATTAACCAACTCAAAATATAATAAAAATAAAAAATATATTAAATACATATCCAAGCTGCCATTTCGGACAGTAAAGAAGTTTAGGTTCTAGGCCATATAGGCCATCATCACAACCAAGTTCACAGGTTCTTGTTCCCAGGCCATATAGGCCATTTACACAAGTTCATAGGCTCCGGCTGGGGCGGGCACGGGGCGGGGCCGTCGGCGGGGGCTCCGTTGGTTCGTGTGTAGAGGAAGAAAACGGAGAGGGAAACAGGATGTCTAACGGAGAAAATGGCAGTGGGCCTAACCTGCTCATATACGTAGAAAATGGCCATAATCATTGAGTCCAAGAATTGCAGTGGCAGATTTCAAAATATACGAATTCTAGTGGCAGATCTCCAACATCGAAGAATTGTAATGGCTTGGATCCAAATTTGCCTTTTATTTTTCGTTAATATGCCTGAGATCCATGTTTCACATACTAGACTTGAAGCCCTGATTAGCTTATATAGGGCAGACATTAATGCATTTTATGTTGGTGATCAATTGGTTTTGAATTTTGATTCGGCTGAATTTTGTGTGACAATGGGGCTGCGCCAGGGTGGTCTAAGTGTTGACTTAGACCTTTCTTTTGATTGTAAAGCCCTATTTGACAGTTGGGGCAGGTTAGATAAAAAGCTTTTGAAAAGAAAAGAAGTGGTAGATTTGTTGGAAAAAATTTCTGTCGATGAAGGTCGTGTTGACGACTTCATCAGGATGTACAGTTTGTTTGTTTTTAGCTGTATATTGTTTCCCTGTTCTAGTTACTCCATCCCTAGGTTTGTTTATCCTTACCTAGAGGATGTGAGTAGGATTTGTGAGTATGCATGGGGAGATGCTACTCACAAATTCCTTATTGTTGAGCTGGTGCGTCATACTGATTCTAGAGACCGGTCGTATTTCGATGGTTGTGCTGTGGGTTTGATGGTATGTATATATGTGTTTCAATTTCTTAATACAATAATATTACAACAATATTTATTTGTGGGATTGTGTAATTTTGAAATTATGTTTGTGTAGGCTTGGTTGTACGAGCGGGTGCCTTCCCTGGGCAAATGCTCCACAGTTGAGGCAATTCCCCGTCTATTTCGATGGACCGGGAGCCATTTACCGTCTACACTGGAAGGGTCTTTAACATCCCTTCAAAAAGTGATGAGACATAAGGTAATTTATATAGTGTTATAGTATTATGTTTTTCTTCTTCTTTTTATTTTTTTGGTTAATCGATATCATTGTGATTTGCTTTGCAGGTGTACTCGGTATCGCCAGTGGTTGCCGAGCGTGGCTTTGTGGAGTGTCAGGTTGCCTTTAATATTTATGTTTCAACATTAATATATTTATGTTTCAACATTAATATATTATGTTTTATCACAGGGAATGGTGGAGACCCGTACACTGGCCATGGTTTTGCAAGAAAATAAAGAATTGAGAAAAAAAATTGAATTGTTGGAGAAAGAGAGAGAAAAAAAGGAAGAAGAAAAAGAGACTGAGGAGGAACCAGAAGCAGCTGCTGTTGAGGAGCAATGAGAAACTTCTGCTGCTAGTGAAGGATTTTTTGTCCCGACCGATTATGAGGAAGAAGAAAAAAAGGAGAAAGAGAATGAGGTAGAGGAAGAGAAGAATCTGGAGGATTATGAGGAAGAAGAAAAAAAGGAGAAAGAGAATGAGGTAGAGGAAGAGAAGAATCTGGAGGATTAAGAGGAAAAAGAAAAAGAAGAATGGGCCTTGGTACTATTTGAGAAAAAAATTGAAGAGCATGATGATTTGGACCGACTCATCGACGCTGTGATGGAGTCAGTCGGTATGTCAAGTCAGCAGGATGAGGCCGGCCTGCACTCACCAACGGAGGAGAAGCCATAGGCCTCCTCTATTGTGAAGAGGGTGCAACAGCGGCGGGGGAGGAAGAAAAGGGGGAAGCCTGTCGATTTCGTGATGCCCCCATCATCCGGTCCCAAAAGACAGAAAAAAGAGAGAAAAAAAAAAAAGAAAAAAACTAAAGCTGAAGCTGCCTATGGTGAGTAATTAAACTACGATTTATATATATATAATTGTTCGTGTTATTTTTTAGCATAACTAACCAATTATTTTGTAATGTAGGAGATTGAGGAGAGTGAGACCGAGAATGAGGATTTGCAGGCCGAGGAGATCGAGGAGTCTTCCCTGATAAGCTTTCGAGGGAGGGAAGACTTCTGCGGGCATGAGGATGATGATTTGCAGGACGAAGATCGGGCAGCCATCCGATCTTTCCTGAATAGCAATCACCTGAGGTAATAGAAATTGATTTAGTTTCTTAATTTTTTACATTTATGTTATATTGTTCTAATTAGAATTGCAAATTTTGGTAGAAACATTCTGTGGAGCAACGATAGAGTGCTTGTGCGAGGAAAGTCAATGATTGATCTATTGTTCGGGAAGAATTGAGTTCTAAAATCATCGATTGCTTTATGATGATCCTGCACGGTCTCCATCCTCACGTCCGATTCTTGCCTATTTATGCTCAGGTACTTTTATCTTAATATACTTTTCAATTTTACTAATTGTTACTGATTGATAAAAATATAATATAATTTATAGAGTGATGTGGTGGCTGCTTTGAAAACTATGAACAAAAACAAAAAAAACAAAAAAAAAAATTGTCTGGATAGTTGACGATTATGAGCGGTGTAATTCTTTGTTGAGTAGAAGTACTATTGTTGTGATGGATGAGCTTGTTGGGTCCTTGATTGGCGTTAAGTATGTCTTCTTCCCCGTGCTCCTCGGATTTCATTTTTTCTTGCTCGTCTTGGACGTGCAAGAAAAGAAAATTATATATATATCACAACTCGATGCATACTTCCAAGTCCCTAGGTATTGGCAGAAGTGTGGTAAGTATTTTTTTACATATTAAACTTTGTTTAGTAGTTATTATTTAGTTTCTTTCGAATAAACTAGTCATGTGTTTTGTTGGATTTTCTTTTTTCTTTTTCTTTTTTTTTTCCTTTTTTTTTTGTAGGCAAATTTCTTTGGGGCCTACTTGTATTTGAAAAAAGTTCTTGACATCGATCCAAAAACTTGTTTGCAATCATCCTACACTAGGCAGCAAAAAGGGGAAAAAGACTGTGGAGTGCATGTTTGCCTAGAGATGCAAAGTAATGCTGATGCTACTTCAGTGAAAAAGATGGACATATCAATCTATCTCTACATAGCTCGGATCGCTGCTCTCATCCTTAAAAATCCTCCATGTTGACATTTGTGTTTGTTTGATGGTGTTTAATACTGTTTACTGGTGTTTTGACAATTTTTTTTGGTACTGCTCGGATGGCTGTTATGATACTGCTTCGATGGTGTGTGATTTGGTTGGTTAATACTGTTTTTTGGTGTTTAATACTGCTCGGATGGCTGGAAGATGTTTTTTATGTTCTACAAGGTTCTATTTGTAGTAGTACCTATTCCCTTCAAAATAGTACCAGTTTTACTGCATTTCAGTACATGTTTTTGGGCATTTAGTACCACTTGTGCTAAACACATGACTACTCCCAAATTCTATGATGTTACACTTCATCTCATAGAATCAACCCACATGACTACTCTAAATTCTACCTATTTCATTTAAATTAAACTATTTTTATTCCAAATCAAGTTAGAACGATTCACGTGAAAAGTTAGACACGAAGAAGAAAAAAACAAGATTCCTAAACTAGTACCAGCTTTGGGACGAATAGTACCACATATTGGTCTACGTAGTACCAGTTTAAGTGGAGCGATTAGTACCACCTTTTTTGAAGGAAATTTGAATATTTCAATTTAACCCCACATTTAGAAAAAAATAGTACCAGACTTAAAATTAAACAGTACCACATTTGTGGTGGAGTAGTACCTATTTTTGGGCATTCAGTACCACTTGTGCTAAACACATAAGAACACCGAATTTCGGTCTCGAGTGATGTTTATATGACCCAAGTTCACTATCACATTAGTTCATACGTGATTTGTAATGTTTTTTTTTATTACCTGTTTTTGATGAATTAGTACCTACTTTTGGTCAACCAAGATGATTATTTCAAGTGTAGTCAACATTTATAGAAAGTAGTACCAGTCAAAAGGTCATATAGTACCACATTTAAGTATTTTAGAACCACATATTATTTCTTTAGTACCACATGTAATGAACATATTAAAACACCGAATTTCGGTCGCAAGTGATGTTTATACGACCCATGATCACTCTCATATTAGTTTATAAGAGATTTAAAAATGTTTTTCATTGACTTTAATCGTTAAAAGGTCACGAACTCCACACACTAATGAGAAAACACTACTAGTACACTTTACTTCATAGAACGACACACTTACATCTCATAAAATCATCATACATGACTACTTCAATTTCTACCTATATGTTTCAACTTCCACTTTTTTTCATCTAAATCATGCATTAACGATCCACGTGACATGGTAGACATGAAGGAAAAGCAAAATCACGATTCTTCCAATAGTACCTGATTTATCAAATATAGTACCACATTTTCCTCTACATAGTACCTTCTTTTGATCCATTAGTACCAACTTTTGGTCAACGAAGATGGATTATTTCAATTGTGGTCAACATTTAAAAAATATAGTACCAGACCTAGAGCAAGGTTGTACCACTTTAAGGGACTTCAAAACCACATATCAGGTCTTTAGTACCACATGTAATGAACATATTAAAACACCGAACTTCGGTCGCAAACGATGTTTATACGACCCATAATCACTCTCACATTAGTTTATAGTAGATTTTAAAAATGTTTATCATTGACTTTAATCTCAAACTGGTCATGAATTCCACACACTAATGAAAAAACACTACTACTACACTTCACTTCATAGAATGACACACTTCATCTCATGAAATCATCAATACATGACTACTTCAATTTCTACCTATATGTTTCAACTTCCACTTTTTTTTTATTTAAATCATGCATTAACGATCCACGTGACATGGTAGATATAAAGGAATAGCAAAATCACGATTCTTCTAATAGTACCTGATTTATCAAATATAGTACCACATTTTCCTCTACATAGTACCTTCTTTTGATCCATTAGTACCAACTTTTGGTCAACCAAGATGGATTATTTCAATTGTGGTCAACATTTAAAAAATATAGTACCAGACCTAAAGTAAGGTTGGACCACTTTAAGAGACTTCAGAGCCACATATCAGATCTTTAATACCACATGTAATGAACATATTAAAACACCGAACTTCGGTCGCAAACGGTGTTTATACGACCCTTAATCACTCTACATTTGTTTATATGAGATATAAAATTTGGTTAATTTAGTTTAATTGCAAATTTGTCACGAAATCAACGCACTAATGGAAAAACAATACTTAATACAGTTATGGTACCGGTTTTGGCTGAAATAGTACATGTGTTTCTTCTATTTAGTACCTTTTATTGATCAATTAGTACATACTTTTGGTCAACGAAAATAGTACATGTTTCAGCCAATATAGTGCCGCCATTTGTTCTACATAATAATTGTTCTTGATCTATTAGTATCTACATTTTTGAAGTAAAATTGATTATTTTAATTTTGGTCAACATTTGCTTTTAGTAGGTAAGATTATTCTGTATCAAGATTAGTACCTTTTGTTGATCCATTAGTACCTTTGTTCCATTACATTAGTACCTGTTTTCCGGTCTTTCGTACCACTTCTAAATACCAAGTAAAGAGAACTCGCGAGGTAATGGGGATTCGCGGGATAGGCCATGTATTCGCGGCCGCGAATTCTAGCCTTTGTAACTGGTCCCTAGCTCGCGAATTTGCGGTAGCTCGCGAAAATGTATTTCGAGGGCGCAAATTATGGAGGGCAGTTTACATGGTATTTAGAAGTGGTACTGGAGACCGAATATCAGGTACTTCTGTAATAGAATGTGGTACTATCATACTCTATAACTGGTACTACCCACTCTGGAATGAAAATGAGTACAAACATATTATGTCCACAAAACTAGTACCTATATTGCAAAAGTTGAGTGTCTTGTTTGACGTTCGTAAGTACCCATGCAGAGCTGAAAAGACATATGAAAATAAAACATCTTTTATATCATTCTTTATATGTACTGTACTCGGAAAATATTCATACAGTATATACTCGGAATAAGTCAATAATGTCTCATCAAAAAACATATTCCGACCAAAAATAAAAAAGAAAAAAAGAAAAAACTGACTAAAAACGACATGCCAACACACCTGCCCACAAACAAAATACATCACCGATCTACATACGTTCTTTTCACATGCGTCGATTGTGCCCACGACCACCACAACACTTACACCGTCTAACCGTAACATCAACTTGTGAAGGAAACCTTTTTTCCCTCCTTCGTCCTGGTTGAGATCGTACATCCGGGGCATGAATGACATCATCATGATGCAATGAGGAAGATGCCACATTGTGGTCGTAGTTAGGTATATGGTTAATTGTAACTCGATAAGCTTGCCTATACATCCCAACGCGATAAAATGGATCACAAAAATCATAGACGGACATTGACCTACTCTCAATACAAGCACATGCATGCTTGCACGGCATCTTAGATAGTTGCCATTCTCTACAAGAACAAGTACGAAGTTGCAAATCCACGTCACAACTTTTGTCGGCATCAAGAACCTCAAACCTCCATTCACTTGATTGGATGATTTTGATATTCTGGGAAGCATTGTAGCAAGGTGCAATTTTGTTTTTCGAGCTTAGTACACAACTGGCCATTGAACCGTGACACTCCTTCACGCCGATCATGCATCATGGTCATTATTTGTTTCCTTATGTGATCCACCATGGCTACGATTGACATAAATCGTGCCGACCTTACCCAATTATTCCAATATTCCGCTTGATTATTATTGATAATCCCCCAACGGTCTCCAGGAAATAAAGAATTCGTCCAACATTGTGGGTTAGAATCTTTGAGGAAGGTCACGTCATTAGGCATAGCAGTCAAAATATTATTTATATGCATTTCAAAATCATGCCTTCTCGGAGCATACGCAGCTTTCATAAAAATCAAGGAGCAATGCTTCTTATTATGAAGTGGCTATTGCCTCAACACCTACAAAATTAAATTAAAAAAAAATAAAATAAACAAATGTAATGGTTGCCATCAGGATGGGTTCAACTTAAATTTACAGAAAACAATACAAGATGGCTTCAAATTAAATTTAATTTATATAACCATACCACAACATAAAACCATCATGATGGCTTCAACATAAATTTAATTTATATAACCATGCCACAACAGAAAACCATCAGGATGGCTTTAACTTAAATTAAATAAAAATTTAAGTTTCTTACCTGCTTCTTAAAGTTGTCGACTAAGTGTCTCAGACAATAAGCATGATGGCTACCAGGAAAAACCATAGGGATGGCTTTAAGTAGCCCACTGTGTCGGTCCGTAAAAAAATGTGAAGCTTCTGGAAACAGGTATGCGCGAGGAAATAAAAGTATTGTTGAGCTTCAAGCAAAACCACTCCCAATTTTCATCGGTCTCGCCATCAACAACGGCATATGCTATAGTGAACAAATCAATCATTGGCATCCTTACTCACAGCACTAAGCAAAACGCTTTTGTATTTATTTTTTATGTGAGTGCCATCAAAAAAAAAAATGGTCGACAACCGGTAAAAAACTGACAAGGCAGGCATGGAAGCATATGAACAATCGGCGAAACTTATTCTCCACGGGATCAATCTCGCAGTCGGCAATGCTTCCAGGGTTCGTCTCCCGCACTGCACTACAATACCATCTCAACCTATCGTAAAATCCCCTGTCTGCGCCATGAATATCTTGCATGGCAAGTTCTTTCCCCAACCACACCTTTTGTAAGGCAACTCCAAGCCATACTCCCTGTGAAGATCTTTCAATATCGTGGTAGGCTTGTAACTTGGTTCATCTCTCAATTTGTCTTTGATTGTACTTGAGACCCACATGGAGTCTGCTTTCGGATGCCCCCTTGTCCGAAGATTGGACACTCCACAAGTATGGACTAGATTGCATTTGCGGATGGCAAATAATTGATCACCTTTGTGTAATGATGCATATATTCTCCATTCACAACCCAGATCGCTACAACAAACGATGATCTTCTGCTTGTCATTTTTTCGATACTTAAAAGACCTATTATTTGCAATTGCATAGTTTTTAATGCTCTTACAAAATTCATCGGCCCCATTGAATATATGCCCCTCTCCTTTGATGCAAGATCTCCAAAAATCAATCGATTTATCTTGAAATAGATCATGTTCTCCATCCGAGAAATCATCATACGGTACGATTTCCCTACAAAATAATACAAAGATTTATAAATAATTGAACAAGTTCAAAAATTAATGAAATAGGATATGATACGACATACCATATTTCAATAATAAATTGATTAATATTATAAAAGCAACATTACCTGCTCATGTTCATTGGGCCGGATTGCACTCCATCATTCGGTCTTTCGGTTCTTTCAAGGGCAAACATATCTACAATGTTTACTTTCCAACACACATGTAATCAAATCATGTTCTTCAAATCCTCATCATCCAATAAACTAACTCTCTTTTTTTCCTTTGGCGCAATATAGCATAGCACGACGGATTCGAAATTAACGTTCGGCCACCTCTTAGATATGAGAGTGTACACTTCATCAAACGTTAATCCAATGTGCACAGAGAACACAAACAATTTATTCTTGTACGTACAACTTCCTAGTAGATCACTTTGTGCCCCTTCCATGTATCTAACAATAATTGAATAAATAAAAAAGTAAAACTTCACAGTCCCAGAAAAATGTGGTACTAAACAGTATTAAAGTGGTACTATATACATACAAACAGAGATACAATAATCAATAATAGTGGTACAATGATCATTCCCACCTTATTTTCTAGTTTTAGGGTGAAACATAACCTAACAATAGCATCAATTTCGTATATATGAACAAGAATGATCAATTTAAATTTTTTAGGCTAAGATTTAGGGTAAATATTAACAACAATATTCCAAATTCAATTCTTAACAAATTAACCAAAAATATATGAATTACACATGATTTTTGGACTCCAAGATCCTCATATAATACATATAATACTTATTACTTCAAATTTTGGCCGGAAAAACCACAATGTTGCTGGAAAAAGATGATAATTTCACCGGATTTGTGACGTCAAAATTACTTGTTTGGCCGGATTTGTTGCTTCAATATTTCTTCTCGCCGGAGAGACCAACCTGCAAAAAAA
>CACSLK010024742.1:11499194-11524587 GCA_902706635.1 Striga hermonthica
GTCGCACACTCGCAGCCTTTCTAACGAATATAATTGCGATAGAATTTTGGTGAAAAAACTAAAGCAAAGAGAGAGTGAACAAAAGTTCTTGATTTCTTATTAATTCTTGGACGATTAAAAATAACATAGGGGACATGGGTATTTATAGGAGAAAACTAAATCTAATTCTAATCTAACTAGATCTCCTAAACTGTGCAGTAAATAATCCCTATTCCAACTAAATCTCTAATTAAAGCAATTAAATATTAAATAACCTATACAATCTAGATATTGTTGTGCAAGAAGGAAACTAAATATTCTATAGTCCTAATTGACTAGATTGTCTTGATCTTGTTTGGCTTGCACTCCAAACAATTCCAAATTCTCGCCCCATGTATTTTGGCCGCCTCACACGTCCGCCGCCCTAACCGCCTTTGTGCGTGCGCCGACCTTCGGCCCCTACTCCTTGTCGCGCACGGCTTCGCGCGTGCGCGCCTCATCGCCCATCTCGCCTAGTCCCGCACAGACTAGGCTTTTGCTCGCCTTCCCAGCACGCGCCTTGCCACCACGCTCATCACGCCCGCCGCCTAACTCCCGCGCGTGCGTGTCCTCCTCGCCTACGTCTATCGCGCATAGGCGTGCGCCCGTGCTGGCCTCCCGATCGCCCATCGCATGCCCTTGCGTGCCTCCGCGCTCGCCCAACAATGTCCGCGTGCATTCCTCGTCACACCCACGCATTATTGTGTGCACATCGCCAGTGCTGAACGCCAGCGTGTCCCAATCGACCCCCGTGGCTTGCCCGCTTACCGTGCGTATATCATCTTGTTCTGTCCACCCGCGGCAATCTCTCGCGCGCATTGACCACCCAACATCCACCCCGTGCGCGCCTCTTCGCCAAACCATCAAGCGCCATGCGCATCTACGCCAATGCGCGTGTGCGCGCCCTTCTTGAATGTGCCCTTTCTCGCGTGTTTGTGCGCCTCGCATACGAGCTCGTACTCATCTCTTAGGCCATGCATGCGTGGTGTTGGCCTTTTTCTCGGCCTTTTTGGATCGCCTCGGCCATCGACTCTCGACGTGCTCGGGCCTCAAAAGCCACTTCCGCATCACTAGGTAGACGCTACCGTGCGTGTTGATGTGCACTGCGCACGCCTACGCACATGACAACAGCAGCGCGGTGCTGGACTGCGGGGTACTGGCGACGCGTGCGCACTACTGGGCGTGCGGACGCTGCCAGCGTGCCCGCTAGAACTGCCGGACGTGCCATGCGTACGCTGAGTGCGGACAGGCATCACGGTCGGCCTTTCGCCGACCGTCCGACTACTTTTTCTGGCAACCCACATATTACTGAATATAAAATGACTTGAAATGACTAAATATACATAAATTGTTTGGGATTTGCCGGTTCTATTTTGAAATCACTCGGGAGGGCTTATATAGCACCTCCGAGGCCATTTTCGTACAAAACTTAAATTGAACGACATGATTTTTGGCATGATCTTCCTAACATGAACTTAAATATATGAAGAGAGGGTAATTAGAAGTATACCCTTCCGTTTGGCCGAGGAATGCACGGTGACTTGCGTGCGTGTTCGGTGCTCGATTAGGTGTGCTCTTGCTTCTCCTTTGCCTCGGCTAACCTTAGCTATTTTTCTATAATTTTTCCTCTATTTTTCCTCACTTATTTTCTCTCAAGTGTACGCTGACGTTGGCTCAAGTTCGTGCATGAAAGTGCACGGGAACGACCAACATGCTCGGTTATTTAAGGTGGTGAAAACCATGGGTAGTATTTGGTCAAAGGAGGTGACGTTTGTGTCTTAGTCATCGGTCGATGTGGCGGGCATGCACGGGCTTAGTCACCGCTCGCAGTCCCGTGCGTCGCCATGTGTGCAAGCAAGTAGGTGACTCATAGTCACCACTTGCTCCCAACATTTATCCTTTGGTTAATCTCCACGGTAATCTTAAGGAAGAGAGTTTGGATTTGCTTAGCTTGATCGTGTTGCTTAAAGGAACATAAATATGCACTTAGTGGGCTTAACCGTGCGCTACGCACGGTAACGTGCATTGCGCACGATTGCACGCGCGCATACGCACGGCCATGCACGGCGATGCGTGCATGCATGTGTACCTTGCGTACATCCGTGACTTAATCATGAATTCTATCTTCACATTAAATCCGAACATTCTTAGCTATTCGTAATTAATCCCGATTAATAATATCCGTTTATAAAATAAACGGTTCGGAAATTAATTATCGAATTCGACTCGATTAATAATTAACCGAATAGATTTTTCGACTTAATATCGAACTTATTAATTTAAACGCTGAAACTGAACGAAATTAATAAAAGGAAATACATCACTTTTATTAATAAGAAACTGGACTATTACATAGATCATATATGTGCGGAAGCAAAGATCGTGAATCTGAGCAATTGATACCATATTAAGTAACGAGATTGTAGATCGAAGAGAATGAAGAGAAAAGAAAATGAGAGGAATCTTATTTCAGATGTGGAGAAAATGAATGTACAAAAATTGTGTTGAGCAATTAGGGTTTTCACCCTTATATACTAACTCTCCTAATACAAATAGGTAGTGCTAAAACTAATATAAGCTTTTACTAAAGGTAAAATACAACTTGGTATAAAATAATGAAAATTACAAAAGATAAAATAAAATCTATCATCTATTATTAAGGTCGGACCTCAACATGTATATAAATAAAAACACCAAAAAACAGGCTAAATAGTCTTAAGTCTACAAGTCTAATGATCAAGGCACATCATGCCAAAATCGAGATCAAACAAGAACCAAGAAAGAAAAAAAAAGAGGGACAATAGAGAAAAAAGAGAAAATACCAAAAGATCTGATCCAGGCCCAGTAATAATCCAGGCGACGAGTCAGTATCATGAAAGGGCAGAAGCACCAAATGTATGATCGACTACTCAAATCTGAACAACGGGTATCCCAACTGGTCCATCCGTATAAGAGTAAGGAGACGAAGACGAATATCGTCAGGATGGAGGATGTGCCTCAGGTAGGTGGAGGTCCCGATACAAGCAAGAAAGTCAGTAGGTCGGTTCCCCTTGTGAAAGATGTACAAGATCCGATAACAAGTCGACCGAAGAATGAATTTAATATGCATGAGTGGATGTTGAATCTGCCACGTGCCCCATGGCCAGAGGTCAAGAGTGTAGTGACAGTGGCATCGTCCAACTCAATCCAAATGTGACAGGAGATCGAGGCAGCAATCTGAAGACCTATCTGAAGCGTCTGAATCTCCGTGTCATAGCTCGTGGAGGCCTGAAAGAGGGCATGGAAAGCGGTAATAAGGTCACCGCTATGGTCCCTAATCAGGCCACCACCTTCGGCGGCTTAGGTAAGTCGGTCAAAGGATCCGTCAGCGTTGAGCTTGACCCAAAAAGGCTCGGGTCTCAACTAAACAACATCTATTATGTGTGGATGCTGGACAAGCAGCAATAGAAGTGGTGCAAAAAGATAAAGTGGCGTACAACCTTTCCAGTCTCTCGGGGTGAGTCTGCCCAGTACGGTGATGAGAGATAGATGTTTGTCAACCTGCAAAATAATATGGGAACACAAAAGAAAAAGAGTTATCCCTATGCTTCATTCCTTTCTGTCCAGGTGGACAAAAGGATAAGACAAGGAATAAAGAAACTCATGTGCCTATCGTGTGCGCTGCTGGAACACGCCGACGAGGCGGTCCTTCCAACAGATCGATATCGGATACCAAACACGTACATACATGATTTCAAATAAACCTAATCATGCTCCTAAAGAACAAACAGAGATATACCATTCTTCGAGGCTTTGATTTGATCTGAGCGATCTTCTAGTCTGTGTCCCGACCACGCTTGGACGCCGGATGGACGACGATCCTCCAAACGGCAACAAGAAGCGGATTGCCTTTGTTCTTCTCTGAACCCCTCACATTTTCTTCCTCTTCCACGTTTTCTGTGGTGGCTGAAGACGTGATCAGTTTCTTAAGGTTCAAGAACGTGTGCAAGCCCTCCTTTTATAGAGTCCTTGGGCCAGACTAAGGATCTCTTAGAAGGTATAGGGTTTGGGATCCCTACAGGCCCAAATTCTTATGTTCAGCCCAGAACACAATTTGTCCTGTAAATATTAATTCATTCCACTAGAGAATTAATATTGCACTCCCGTCCTATCCCGAAATGAATAAGGGCTTCTATTAGACTCAATATAATTCCACGTGTTTAAGATATCTCACGTCCATTAATTATTAAAGCTTCTGACTGCTTTAATTAATTAAAATCTTTTATTCCTTAAGTAGTACCACTCAACCTTATTATCGTACGGATTAAATCCATCTGCAGGGTTTATACGATAATCCTAATGAGTTCCTTAAGGGGACGTCATCAACCTGGATGTCCAGGACATGGTGCCCTAATGCTAATAAATAGATATCATGCAGATAATGTTGTTACTCAAGATACAAAGAATATTGAACCAATACTTGGCTCTCACCCATGGTAAATCAAAGTAACAAACAAATATCTCACATATCTAAGTATTACTGTTAGGGTTAAGAATTAGTATAGTCACCGAGACCTAGGTTCTTCATGATAGTCAGAACAGAAGAACACGTCTTAACTGTGATCCATTCAATGCGACGCAGCGCACTAGTATAAACCAATAGCCAAGACAAGCTACATCCAGTTTATACTACAACCTACACCGATAGTCATGTCCATAACTATCTCAGTTGTGAATGCCCTTTATATCTTATAAGGGACCGACAATGTAATCTTTTGTGTGACTACTAACACACCACATTGTCTACAATATAAGATAATTGGATATTTAGCATACAAGCAATCATAAATAATGCATCAATGTGAAAACATTTATTTCAGTCAAAATGGGAAATCGAATAAATGCAATCCAAAAGCTCACATAAAAGTTTGCTTTACATTATACTCCAACAATATCCCACTTATACTAAAGCTAAACTTTTAGTATAGAAACACATGCCATAACAATTCTCCCACTTATACTCAAAGTCTAGCTGCAACACATCGTAAACCAAGACCCTCTATGTGTTTCTCGAAAACATTGACAGTCAGAGTCTTCGTGAAGGGATCGACAAGGTTATCCAATGATGCTATCTTTGTCACAAAAACATCTCCTCGTTTTACGATCTCTCGTATAAGGTGGTACTTTCTCTCTATGTGTTTACTGGCCTTATGTGATCGGGATTCTCTCGAGTTTGCGACTGCACCAGCGTTGTCACAATAAATTGTGATACACCTAGGCACACTTGAAGATGACCCTAAGTCCAGTAAGAAGCTCCTGAGCCAAACAACCTCCTTTGTTGCTTCCATGGTAGAATCTGCGATGCATTTCTGCTTCACACTCCTCCACGAGATCGCTCTGCCTCCCATCATAAACACATAACCCGAGGTCGACTTTCTCTTATCTCGATCAGCTTAGAAATCAGAATCTGTGTAACCCAAAGGAGTTAGACCGTCTGACTGGTAAACAAGCATATAATCCCGAGTTCTTTTCAGATACTTGAGAATGTGCTTTACCGTAGTCCAGTGTCCTTGAACAGGGTTAGACTGATATCTCTCTACCATGCCAACCGCATAACAAATATCAGGCCTCGTGCACAGCATGGCATAAATAAGGCTTCCTACTGCCGAAGCATAAGGAACCTTGGCCATTTCATCTATCTCCTTTTGTGTCTTTGGACACATATCCTTAGATAGAGGAACTCCATGAAGAAAAGGCAGCAACCCTTTCTTAGAGTTCTGCATGCTGAAACGAGCAATCATAGTATCAATGTAAGCAGCTTGAGATAAACACAACATTCTCTTCTTCCTGTCACTAATGACCTTGATTCCAAGAATGTACGATGCCTCACCCAAGTCCTTCATTTGAAACTGTTCTGAAAGCCATACCTTTACGTCTGACAAAATCTTGACATCGTTGTCGATGAGAAGAATATCATCTACGTATAGTACTAAGAATACCACTACGCTTCCGTTGACTTTTTGTATACACAACTTTCATCTTGACATTTATCAAATCCATAGGACTTGATCACCTCGTCAAAACGAATGTTCCAAGACCTAGAAGCTTGTTTTAGTCCATAAAGAGACTTCTTTGGCTTCCATACTTGATGCTTTTGGCCTTTCTTCACATAACCCTCAGGTTTATGCATATAGATGTCTTCATCCAAGTTTCTATTAAGGAAAGTTGTCTTGACATCCATTTGCCAAACCTCATAGTCAATGTGACTTGCTATGGATAAGAGAATCCAGATCGACTTAAGCATGGCTACCAGTGAAAAAGTCTCATCATAATCGATTCCCTCTTTCTGAGTGAAACCCTTCACAACCAGTCGTGCTTTGAAGGAAATAACCTTACCGTCAGATCCTCTCTTACGCTAATAGACCCATTTTCACCCAATGGCTTTCTTGCCTTCAGGAAGGTCCCTAAGGTCGTATACATCCATGCATCTATAGATTCAATCTCAGAATCCATAGATTTTTGCCAAGAATCTGCATCTACGTCTTGGATTGCCTCATTGTAGGTACAGGGATAACTATCATGTTCTTCACTTGGGATCAAGTCTGAAGACTCTCCCACAAACATGAAAGGATCGGGTTGACGAACAACCCTCCCACTACGACGAGGCAATTTACGTGTAAATACATCAGAGGCAACACATTGTGCAGTCTCTTGTGGTATATCCTCTTGCACACTCGGTATGCCATTGTCTTCCCTCAACTCTTTGAGAATAATATCACTCTTGGACTTATGCTAACTAATATAGTCTTCTTCAAAAAACTGGGCATTGGTTCTAACCACAACCCTCTGATCTTTAGGACTATAAATTAACCACCTCTCGTTCCCTTTGGGTAACCTACAAACAACCGTACTTCTATTCTAGGTGCCAACTTATCAGCTTCCTTATCTAACACATGTGCTGGGCAGCCCCAAATCCGAATGTGGTTTAAACTGGGCTTGCGCCCGGACCACATTTCTATTGGAGTTTTCGGAACTGATTTAGAAGGTACAAAGTTAAGAAGGTACGCCGCCGTTTCCAAGGCATATCCCCAAAACGAGGTAGGTAGTGAAGCATAGCTCATCATCGATCTCACCATTTCCAACAGAGTCCTGTTCCTTCTCTCTGCTACGCCATTCTGTTAGGGAGTACCAGGTGCAGTCAGCTGGGATGTAATCCCATTCTCTAATAAGTATTTCCTAAATTCATTGCTAAGGTATTCGCCACCACGATCAGATCGCAGTGACTTGATACTTTTCCCTTGACGGTTCTCTGCTTCTGCCTTGAATTCTCTGAACTTGTCAAAACATTCAGACTTGCGGCGCATCAAGTAAATGTACCCATATCTTGAGTAATCATCAATAAAAGTAACGAAATACTCAAAACCACCTATAGCTTGAATAGACATAGGCCCACACAAATCAGAGTGAATCAATTCTAACACATCATTGGACCTATTCCCCTTGGCCTTAAAAGGGCCTAGAAGTCATCTTGCCTTCCAAACAGGATTCACAGACTGGAAATGGTTCGACTTGGAAAGATTCCAAGAAGCCATTACCTACCAGCCTTTGGATCCTCCTTAGATTGACATGACCCAACCTTAGGTGCCAAAGATATGTCTGATTCGACTGAGAAGATTCCTTTCTCTTGTTTAGTGATGAAGATGCATGAGCGGCAGTCACAGTATGATATCCACAAGTAATAGTATAAAGATTGTTAACCAACATGCCAAAACAGATAAAAGAGTTATTTCTCATAATAACAACATTGTCATTAAAAATAACTGAATATCCATCCAAAAACAGCTTCGAAACCAAAATTAAATTCTTCCGAAAACTCGTCACGTACAAAACGTTCTTTAATACTAAGACAGAATCAGAAAAAGATAAGTGCACATCTCCCACTGCAACCACCGCCACTCGTGTAGCGTTGCCCAAGCTGATGGTAATCTCGCCCTCACTGAGCTGCCTTCTTTGCAGAAACCCCTGCAAAGTATAACAAACATGATCAGTGGCTCCTGTATCTACTACCCAAGAACTGGTAGAACAAGCCGCAAAGCATGTTTCGACAACTAAAGCAAGAGACGTACCAGGAGCGTCCTTGAGGGGACAATCTGACTTCCAATGTCCTGTCTTGTTGCATTTGAAGCACTTGCCTTTCGACTTCACCACGCCACAAGAAGGCGCTACCGCTTTGCTCCCACCATTCTCACTGCTCCCACTGGTTCCACTGGTTCCACCACTTTTTTTTCTGCACTTGCTTTTTCTTCTTCCCGCCTTTCGACGAAGAAGGTCCAGCTTGTACAGAAACATGAGCCTATGGTCCCCTTCCCATAAGACCCTCCGCTGCAACCAAGTCCGTAAGAAGCTCGGCTAGAGTATAGCCCTTCTTATTCATGATTGCATTCAGGCGGAAGTTCTCATAGGACTTCGGGAGCGAGTGCAGGATGATATCGATCTTGGCATCGCCATCGATATTTCCTCCAAGCACATCTATCTCATTCAGATATTTCATCATCTTGAGAACATGCTCTCGCATAGAAGCTCCCTCTGGCATGACAGAAGACATAATCTTCCTCATAGCCTCAAACCGAGCAGCCCTATCTTGCTCACCAAAGAGTTCCTTGAGGCTAAACATCATGTCAGCAGCAGTAGGCATAGTGTGATGCTGCTGTTGCAAAACATTTGACATAGATGACAAGATGTAGCAACGAGCCATCTCATCAGCCTTATGCCACTTCCGATGAGCCTCATTTTCCTCTTCAGTAGATTGGGCGCTCAAAGGAGCAGGAGCAGGAGTGGTGAGCACAAACTTGTACTCATCAGCAACAAGGACAATATCCAGATTTCTCTTCCAGTCCAAACAATTTGGACCAGTAAGCTTGTTTTGATTGAGAATGACCATAAGCGGATTGAATGACATGATGAATAACTGAAATAAATAATTGCAAACACGTAAGCAATAATTCACATAAATTTGAAGCATAAAATATGGAAACCTTCAAAAACCATTATTTAATGCAACCTTCGACAACTTAACGAACACACATGCAAGCCACGTTGGGTGGACGTTTACACATATTTCAATTAAGCAGACACCGAGTCATTAATCTCAATTGCACGCTAACATGTCATTATGGCGAATGAAATTAATAGTCGAAATTTTAACACTGACCATGTGAATCAAAACAGGGACTCCGTTGGGGAGTTATATTAAAATTCACATCTAAGTGATGACCACAATTTAACCCCAAGAACAACCATTCCACAATTGATGGACCTACCGATGGAGAAGACACATCGCTTGTAAATAATTTTCTACGGTTATCTCGAAATCATCTTTACCGGTGAGCTTATGAATGACACTATCCGTTAGGGAAGAGACCCCATGGGTCACGCGTATGCCATTCACTTCACCTAAAGATTAAGTCATTTGAATAGAAGTCTTATCTAGCAAGCTCGTGAATGCCGCATCCGTTAGGGGGAGCAGGGTCCCGCGAGCGACAAACACCTTACTTAAAGACCAATTGTGGAGGACACATGAATTAATTAAAATTCATATTAAACTCACTTAGTCATTTTTACTTGAAGTTTTTTAACAACATGCAATAAGAAATAATAAAATTCCTAGCATGCTCCTAACACGCAAATCACATAAAGCCTAGCATGCTCCTAGAATTCAAAGCAAAAGCAATAACAGATTTCTAAGAATTTATAGCACTTATTAACATGATTTATAGCATGCCAAAAATCGATTTAAATTAGCTAGACACATAATCAAATAAACATGTTCTACCAAAAATTAAATTGGCATCCACAAATCGATAAAAAAAATGTGAAAATTAAAACACATCTATCGCAGCCCCTTAAAAAACAACAACTAACAGCCTATCAAAGCTATTACATGATTCAGTAAGGTCGTGGATGAACACTCGAATCGGCATCTCGCGTAAATCAGGCCATTCACGCAATGTTCGCACCCACCGACAGAAAAAGGCCGAAAACTTCATCTAGACGATAGAATTTGACCCCACCACAGGCTATAATAGAAAAGCAGTGACATGTGTAGATCTCGCTCTCCCATTTCCGAAATGGTATTATGGGCTGAAATCGGACACTTGTAGCAAAAGTTATGGCCAAAACGGTTTTCACCGACGAAAATGCCCCCGGTGAATGCTGAAACCCTAGCCGCCTCCAGGTTGATCATTTTCATCACGTTCGACTTTGAACACAAAATTACAGCAAAAATTGAAAAAGAACAGCCCTACTACAGTCTACAAAATCGCCTATACTACCCACACTTATTATCTGGTGGGAAAAACGATTACAACAATACACAAGGGCTGCGTTAGACACCATCCAGAAGCATAAACGAGATAAACAATCATCCATACCATGAACATGACTGAAAACGAAAAAATGAATAAACGAAATCAACTACATGTTCCAGATAGAGTCGATAATCTACGAAACCGAGGCTCTGATACCAATCGCTGGAACACGCCGACGAGGCGGTCCTTCCCACGGATCGATATCAGATAACAAACACGTACATACATGATTTCAAATAAACCTAATCATGCTCCTAAATAACGAATAGAGATATACCATTCTTCGAGGCTTTGATTCGATCTGAGCGATCTTCTAGTCTGTGTCCCGACCACGCTTGGACGCCGGATGGACGACGATCCTCCAAACGGCAGCAAGGAGCGGATTGCCTTTGTTCTTCTCTAAACCCCTCACGTTTCCTTCCTCTTCCACGTTTTCTGTGGTGGCTGAAGACGTGATTAGTTTCTTAGGGTTTAAGAACATGTGCAAGCCCTCCTTTTATAGAGTCCTTGGGCCAGACTAGGGATCTCTTATAAGGTATAGGGTTCGGGTTCCCTACAGGCCCAAATTCTTATGTTCAGCCCAGAACACAATTTGTCCTGTAAATATTAATTCATTCCACTAGAAAATTAATATTGCACTCCCGTCCTATCCCGAAATGAATCAGGGCTTCTATTAGACTAAATATAATTCCATGTGTTTAAGATATCACACGTCCATTAATTATTAAAGCTTCTGACTGCTTTAATTAATTAATATCTTTTATTCCTTAAGTAGTACCACTCAACCTTATTATCATACAGATTAAATCCACCTGCATGGTTTATACGATAATCCTTATGAGTTCCTTAAGGGGACGTCATCAACCTGGATGTCCAGGACATGGTTTCCTAATCCCAATAAATAGATATCATGCAGATAATATTGTTACCCAAGATACAGAGCATATTGAACCAATACTTGGCTCTCACCCATGGTAAATCAAAGTAATTAACAAATATCCCACATATCTAAGTATTACAGTTAGGGTTAAGAACTAGTAGAGTCACCGAGACCTAGGTTCTTCATGATAGTCAGAACAGAAGAACACGTCTCAACTGTGATCCATTAAATGCGATGCAGCGCACTAGTATAAACCAATAGCCAAGACAAGCTACATCCAGTTTATACTACAACCTACACAGATAGTCATGTCCATAACTATCTCAGTTGTGAATACCATTTATATCTTATAAGGGACCGACAATGTAATCTTCTGTGTGACTACTAACACACCACATTGTCTACAATATAAGATAATTGGACATTTAGCATACAAGCAATCATAAAGATGCATCAATGTGAAAACATTAATTTCAGTCAAAATGGGAAATGGAATAAATACAATCCAAAAGCTCACATAAAAGTTTGCTTTACAGTATACTCCAACATGTGCTCTGTATGAAAAAACACAGAAGTTCAATAAACAATTTGTGTTAGGGAAATATGAGTGTAACTGGTATAATGCTCCCACACTCTTCTCACAGTCTCGCTCTCAAGAAACAAATGGGTGAAGGTCTCAGCTTGAAGTCGTCGGTCTCAGCACAACAGTAGCAACGTTAGGGGAAAGAGAACCCTCTCACCTGCATCACAGTATCAATCGATAGTTGGCGCAAAAGTAGGCACCAAAGGAAGACAAAGATGGTCGGGGTAAATAGGTCGGTCCAGATGACCCCGAAGAGAAGGTTAGGCTGGTCTCCCAGCCATAATTCCCCCCAAGCTGAGATCGTAGAGAATACACCCAAAATGTAAGTCTTCACCTCATACCGTCCAAACCGTCCTGCGAGATGGGTGTCTGTTGGATATGATCGATAACTTGGACACAAAATCCCGCTCCCATACCCAGAATCCTCTCCAACCCATCCCTATCCCAATCCCCTCCGTCCATAGGTCCTTCAATTGCAAAAAGAGAAGGTAGGTGACCTGTCTGATGCTCGAAAGGAGACCCTCACCAAACCACCACTCATCCCAAAAAATAATGTCTCCCTCACCCAGAGTCCAAAAAATGTGCTTCTGAGCATGTCTACCAACCATGGCTCCACTGTTTTCTGTCGCGGGCAGTGGTCGTCACCCCACAGGGGTGGGCAACGCATCCATGACAGTACTTCCGGTGAAGATAATGGACCCAAAGTGACTTACCCTCTCTAAAATGACAGTGGAGGTGCGCTAGGTGGGGTTTGGTGTCGGATCTAGGTGTGGCTCGGGCCGTTTGCGACGTCAGCATCAGGGCAATTGGGGCGGAGATTGTGGCATCTTCCTCGTCCCTTTTCCTCTGTTTCTCCTTAAGTTCAAGGGATCTCCACACTGTCGAATTCAGCTAGTGGTATTAGTCGAGCTCATGCCGGCGGTGATAGGGGTGATGGAGATTGCTTCTCTTCTGGCCGTGGGGCGGATCATCTTCTGGAGTGGGTGGAAGTTTTAGGATGCAGTTTCCGCTGGGCCTTTGTCGGCAGTTTCGAGAGCTGTCTTCTGGGTTGAGCTCTTCTCTAATGTGGATGGTCGTGTGATTGTCGGTTCATCGTGCGGGCTAACCTTTCAAACCCCTTTCCTCGGTGTCTCTGGTGTTGGGTCCATGTGATACTGGTGCTACCGTCTTTGGCTACTGATGTTAGCAGATTCAGGAGAGTGGTGTTGTGGGTTGCGATTTGCGTCTCTTTGGCTTTCTGCGAAGGGGAGGGTCTGCTCTCAGGATATGTCTGGGGCCTGGGTTTCTGCTTCAGATAGGCTTTTCGACAGTTTCGACGGTTTCTCGGGCTGCAAATGTTTTCTAAGGGTCGACTATTCATTTGGTAGATTTGTTGCGGAAGGGCTCTTTATTAGTTGTAGTTATCTTTGTTTTCGTAATTTTGTTTCGGTTGCTTGTTTAGGTCTTTTTTTTTTCTGGTTGGGTCCTGCGCACCCGAGTGTGAGCGTATTATCTCGTTGGAATCGTACACTCGGGCATTATCCTGTTGGGATCACTTTTGTAGTTTTGTAGTTTTTGTTTGTGTTGTTGCGAGTTTGTTATTATAGCGTTGCTAGGACAGGCTCTAGGCGATCTTCGTATCAGGACTTCCAGTCTTTTCAGCATTTGGTTGTACTTTCCCTCTTTTAGTTGCTTGCTCTTCACACTTTGTGCGGCTTTAGTTATATAATATCTCTATCGTTGCAGAAAAAAAAAAAAATCATAATTTATTATTTGTAGTGTGATAAAATATATTGGGATAAATATGACCAGTGACGAAATATATTTATTATTAATCTTGAAACTTTAAATTCTAAAAAAACGATTATGTGCGCTATATTTTTACGAACTAATCCATCAGATAATGCAGAATTAATTTTTGATTCCAAAGTCATAGGAATTCAAGATTTACTTCATTTTTGAATTTCAAATTTAAACATGTCCGAGGTAGATTTATCAGATATTTTTTAGAAGTATCTCGATTTTAGTAACAATGAAATTATTAGATAGGAATTTAGTTATTATTTTAGATAAATATGTTGTTTATTTTCTTTCTATATAGATATAGATACAATATAGATATAGATGATTATCATTATTCTTATTTACTTATTAGAAGTTAGTTATGTCCATTGAAATGATACATCTTAACAAACACTTGACATTATTTTCATGAAATAAATACACGGAAACATGGGAATGAACCACTTTGAACAAAAATCAACAAAAGAAAATAAATACAAAAATCAACAAAAGAAAACAAAACAAAAGGAAAGACCATCAATTCTCCACCAAATTATTTCTAGTAAATAAATAAATTGCAAAACATGGAAAAGTAGATTTTAATTGTTGTTGTGGTTGGTTGGATAACACAATTCCGCTACATCAGCGTCGGTATCCATGAGATTTGGAATTGCGCTACTGCTGCCGGCGCCAGCGCCACGTAGGTTACTAGTGGTGATGGTGGAGTTATTGTTGTTGTTTATTCCGATTGTGCTTTTCACAGCATCTACTGCCCCTTGAGTGATGTTGGCAGCGAGGTTGACCGCCCCCTTCCCCACCTCCGCCGCACCTTGGCCCATGTTCTTCACTTGCTTTCCAGTCTATTTCGCACCAAATATATAATAAATTTATGTAATTTGAATTGTGTTACGATAATGCCTAAATTTTCAACTACTTCATTTGAAGGTTTCAATTTTAAGTTATTCTTAATATAAGACCTACTTTTAAATTCTAATTTTCAGTTTAAAACTTCAAATCACTTTGTATTTTGATATAATTATGTAAACCAAAATACACTTTTTATTTATTATTTAAATACTTATAATGAAAAATATTAAATATCTTTAGTAAATTTTTTTCTTTTTTTTTTTCATATCTTTAGTAAAATTACCTATAAAATATTTATTTCATAATTTACCTCTATTCAAAATCTTAATGAATTTTTTTAAAAGTTATAAAATTTAACTCAATTTAATCAAAATATGTTATAGCATAAAAATATAAACTTTTTTAAAAAATAATTTTTTTTTAAATAAACATATAGAAAATAATATTTATGAATAAAATTATATTTTTGAAAAAATTATGAATATATAAAATTAATGCCTATAATAAAATTATTAAATATATTTGTAAAACGAGCTTCGTAAGAAAATTAATCCAAATGAGTTACATTCATGCAAAATAACTTTAGCTTAAATAAATTTATTTTCTTATTAATGTAATTTTACTAAAAATATTTCTACTTATTTTAAAAATATTTTTTTTTTAAAAAAAAAGAGTATTATGGTTTACATAATTATGTCAAAATACAAAGTAACTTGGAGTCTTAAATTGAAAAGTAGAATGTAAAAATAAGTCTTATATTGATAATAACTTAAAATTGAAACCCTCAAATAAAAAAGTTGAAAATTCAAACCTAATTGTGACACAATAAAAAAAGTCAGGCACTACATAAAATTTCCCCGAAAATAAATAAGGTTAAGTACATTAATCACCACATTGACTAAAAATCCATATATTAATTTTGGCAAATAGTCAATTTTGATTTACTTTTCCAAAGTAACATAGCGTACTACTTTTGATGAGTATATGTTCCAAAAAATGACATAATTGCAACATAATGTACTTTTATTGACGAAGAGAAAGTTAGTGTTCCAAGAAAGGTATTCAGACAAGTAAACAGACCAAAAATTGGAACTTTTCCGAGTATTTTTTTATTTATTTATTTTTATGATCTATCTAAAATGCAACTTGAAAGGAAAAAAAAAATTAGAATAAACTTTCACACAACAATATTTACCTCTTCAAAGAAGTTTGTTGTCTGGCCTTGGCTGTAGGCATCAGATGGTGGGTTATCCCTCCTCATCTACAATCACACACAAATTAATTATTATTCAAAATGTGGGCTAAGAAAAACAACAAAAAGAAATTAATTAATACTACCTGAGTTTGGCCTGGAACTCTTTGGTTTTCCATTTTTCTTTTATGTAGTTAATTAATTTATGGGGTAAAAGCAAAACTGAGTTATTAAAATGTAAGTGTGATAATTGTCATTGAAGGCATTATAACTATACTGCTCTATTTATATGCATATAATGTATTATAGACATGTCTTTAAATTTCCCATATAAAATAATGTGGCTAAATTTGTGCATCACCGAACACGGGTTGAAGGGGAATTTGGCCAAGAATGTTTCAACCTTTTTATTTTCTTAACTATGAATAGCATTATGGTTGCTTCTTGCAATGTATATTATGATCTTTGAATAAATATTGTTCACATCAAATAATTCACAAATATAGTAGGGTTTTAACTCCAACAATCCATCTCATCTCCTTTATTATTTTGTTTATTTAAATACGGTCGCCATATTATAATCTGAGTATTGAATATACAAAAAAACTACAAATCGAAGTGTTCAATTTTTACAGTATGAATTAAAAAAAAAAAAAGTACAATGTAAAACACAAATGGAGGAAATTGCAAATTTGGTCCCGTTAAATTAGGGCGGTTCCAAAAATAGTCCCAAGATGCTCATTTTTAGTCCTTAACTTATTTTCGTTCCAAACTTAGTCCCAAAACTAACAGACTGGATGGAAATGTTAACATCCAAAAATGGAGGGAGAATGACATCTGAAAATGGCGGGAAATTGCACCAGAAATGACAAGCCACAGAACAGCATAAATCCCTCATTCTCTTCATCAGATTTGCAACTCAAATCAACAGAAACATAGGAAAAAATGAGTTTTTCAAGTTTTTCAAGCTCTTCAAGAAGAGAAGCCGGTGTTCTTTGTTTTTGCGGTAAGGTTGCTCGTCTACAAACCGCATGGACCCCTGCCAACCCAGGAAGGAGGTACATGGATTGTGGCCAAAATGGTTGTACCTTTTGGAATTGGTTTGACCCTCCGATGTGTGCAAGGGCAAAAGAAATAATCCCCGATTTGTTGCGTAAAATAAACCGGTTAGAAGCTGAAACAAATTGCCAAAATGTCGAACCTGCAACTGAACTTCAGGAGAAGGAGATGTACTTGAAAAAGATGAAGAAACTGGAAGAAAAAAATGCAGAACTGAAGAAGAAGAATAGAATTTTACTGTTTTTACTTGTAATCTCAATGGTGTGGATGTTTATCATGAAATAAGCATAATATGTATCCAAGTATCCAAATGGGGACCTTATCTATTGTTGTTATGATGTATTGTTGCTAATCTTGATGAAAATCAGACCACTTTGTTGCTAATCTGCCATGAAACACATTCTGACTCAATTTGGCATGAAACAAAACACAGCAAATAACTTCAATTTCATTCTTGTCTACTAAAATAGAACACAAAACCTCAATTGTTTAAACAGTCATCATGAACCTGAATTACATAAATTAGAACACAAACTTCAAGCATGAAACTCAATGTACATGCAGAACTTCAATTGCAAACATAAAACAAGAGATCCACTTTCAATTAAGCACCAAAACTGCAATCCACTTTCAATTAAGCACCAAAACTTAAGCATGAAACAACATGAAACCTCCATGTAAAAACACAGAACTGCAAACCACTTTCAATTAAGCACCAGTCATCTAAAAAACACACTTTCATCCACAAAACACTACATTTCAAAGAGAGATCCACCTTCAGTCATTAAAAACCCATCACATAACATAATTCAGAGTTCCCAAAACAAGACAACTTACTGATACAGTCATAATATAAGCATGTTCACAAAACACCCCTTTGCAAATACCACTCACAATCAGGGGACTAACTATCATTTCAAAAGGTGCACAATTTGCAGCAGAAGACTTAAATTTGATGACTTCAAATAGTAGCTCCTCTAGTGCTTTTCCTTGCCTGTTTAAATCAATATATGCTATCAAAAATGCATTCAAAAAAGTAAAACATAGAAAATCATCATCCTTGATTCAAAAAAGTAAAACACAGAAAGTAAAACACTTACAATTAGTTTCCTTTGAGGTTGGGGCTGGCTATCATCATCTTGAGTTTGTGATGGAAAATCATCACCTTGAGTCATCTCTTCATGTTGTGTCTCCTCAAAGGCACCATCTGCAATTCCACTTTCAGCTAACTTTTTCCACTCACAAGTTCTTTGATTGTGTCCCATTTGATGGCAAAACTTGTAGGACACCTTATACTTTTGCCTTGGAAGTTTGTGTGCACCTTTCATTTTTTTTTTTTCACTGCTACTCTCACCTGCTCCCATTCTTCTTAATTTGGTTGGTCTTCCCTTTTTTTTCCAAAATTTGGAGGAAGTGGAGGTATGTAGCCTGTTCTATCCCATTGGCCTGGCCCAGTTATAGGATTGATAGCAGGTTCATACACCTTAGCATAAGTGTCACAAGAATAACACTCATCCACAAAGTCCTCAGGTTTATGCCCTTGTGCTAATAAGGCACTGCATGCATGTTTGCATGGGATTCCTGTCAAGTCCCACTTTCTACAGCTACAAGTTCTTTCCTTCAGGTTCACAATATGAGAAGCACCATCATTGCAGTCTAGTTGGTACCACCAGTCATTGGATTTGATTGGGATGCATTCAGATGCTTTTTCTTCTTGTTTGTCTACAAGTTTCTTGATCTTGGGGCATATTTTTCTCCCTTCCCACTTTCTCTCAGCCATATCTCTGTTCTCTTGGAGCCTAGTCATCAGGTACTGTCTCACCCATTCCAACATAGTCAAGATTGGCTTCTCTCTAGCTTCTAGGATGGAGCTGTTGAAAACCTCACAGATGTTGTTCAACAATAGGTCTGACTTAGGAGTTGGTGTGAAGTGGGACTTTGACCATTGTTTTGCAGGTTTATCCTCAAACCAAACCTTGCAATCCTTGTCAAGTTCACCAATCTTGTTCATTGACTCTCTGAATTCTGAAAGAGTGGTGGCTTTGGCTGCTTTCCATAAAGCCCTTTTGAAGGCTAGACCTCTGAAACCGGTTGTTTGCATATTGGAATGTAAATGCCTCACACAAAATCTGTTCTGAGCACCAGTAAGGAAATCTTTAAAAGCTGGAATCAATCCCTTTTGCTTGTCAGACATGAAAGTCCATTCTTCATCATTCTGAATCATCAAATCCTCCTTTAGATTTTTAAGAAACCAAGTCCATGTCTCTTTGGTTTCACCGCCCACAACCGCATATGCTATAGGGAATGGATTATTTGATGGATCCACCCCTACAGCTGTGAGAAGCATGCCTCCATGCTTAGCCTTTAAGTGGCAGCCATCAACTCCCACTAATTTTCTACAACCAGCAAGAAAACCATGTTTTAATGGGGCCAAACAAATGTAGATCTTGTCAAATGTTTTTTGTCCATCAGGTCCAGGAGCATCTGTTAGTGACAATAAAATTGTGCTGCCTGGATTTTTCTGCCTCAGAGCATATGCATAATCCCACATCTTTGCATATTGGTCAGAATGTGATCCCTCAATTGATTTCAAAGCTAAGTGTTTGGCTCTGAAAGCTTTGCCCTTGGACACATGACACTTCAGCCTTTTCACTGCATCTCTTCTGAATCCTTTAAGTGATCTCTTTGGATCAGACCTGAAGTCTTCTTCATACCTTTATGCAATCCATCTAGCTGTGGCATTTTTTACTTTCCATGTCCTTGCACAAGAGTGTCTGTGATTGTAGGCTCTAATTTGGTAGGCCTCTTCATTACACACTTTAAGTGCCTTTATGGCCCACTGACACCCATTTGGTTCTTCTTCACACCTAGCATAGATTCTCCTCTTATCATTCTTAGTGATACTGAGACTTCTATGAGTTTGGATGCCATGAGAAGAAATTGCTTCCTTGAACAAACTCTTGGATGGAAACTTCATTCCAATTGCAAAATGGGGATTGAAAACATCCTCACCCTTGAACACAACACTCTCATTCTCCTCTTCATCTTCATCTACATCTGAACCCTTCAAACTACAAAAATCATCATCATTACTATCTTCTTCATCTTCAGAAACAGACATACTACTGTCAGTGGACAATCCTAACTCTGTCCCTTTTTTTGTGGCTTTAAAATGAGTCTCCACAAGGTTCTCCTCATCCACATACATATCAATATATCTCTCAAGCTCAACATCATCAGAATCACTGTCCACCCCTTCTCTATTTTCACCCTCAACCTCACCTGCCTCATTAACACCCTCATCCCCATTGCTATCCTTCTCCAATTCCCTTTCTTCCTTCTCAGCCACTAGATAGAACTTCACTTCTCTTTTATGATGTTTATCAACAGCCAACAAAAGATCAGTCTCCATAAGCACCTCTCTGTATTGATGGTGCAAGTCAAGTCTATTATTTTTTTTCTTCCCACAGTAGCCTAACTCTTCAAAGAACCTATAGACATCTCTCATGTTTACTTTGTACTTGTCCACATAATCAAATGCACTTATCTCACCCCCAACATATCTCTGCTGCCCTTTAATTATATCATCAGCCAAAATCCCATCATGATGTATTTTGAAAGTAAGGTAAAATGGGTTAGTGCCACCTGCATTTGCATAACATGGAACATTTGGTCAGATATACAAAAAAATAAAATGAGGTTTTTTGTACAAACAATCCTAATTACATGAGCACTGATTTAAAAAAAAAAAATCAGAAAAAACCCTAATTACCTAGCATGGAGGACCACATACCCAACAAAATTCCTAATTTTAAAAAGAAAAAACCCTAATTACCCGGCATGAAGGACCACATACCTACAAAGCCCTTATCACAAAAAATTTAGAAAAAAACCCTAGTTACCCCAAGTACCCGACAAAGCCCTATTTTCTATCACAAGATTAAGAAATACCCAATTACTACATACCCGACAAAAGTCCTAATTTTTCAAACACATCACCCTAATTACCATAAAAATTTTCAAAAAAGGAACGAACGCATCACACAAAGGTACAATACAAACGTAATTCGAACAAATAACACATTACAAAACAACATAAAATGAGAAAAAAAATATAAAATTAAGCGCGCTAGGGTTAGGGATAAATACCGTAAGTCGGATTTGGATTTTCCACAGCATCACTTGAGCGCAACATCGGATTTTCAACACAATATCGTAGGGTATTCACATCAAATTTAATTTGAAGTAGATTTTAGAGAGAAAGTTTTGATTTTATGGATTGAATACTAAACCTAATTGTGAGAATTGGGGGTGGAGAGATATGTATCGTTTCATATGTTGGGAAAATAAATCGACAGATTTAAATCTGTCCAAAAATAACGACCAAACGCCCACGTGAGCCCCACGTGACATTTCCGTCCTGTCTGTTAGTTTTGGGACTAAGTTTGGAACGAAAATAAGTTAAGGACTAAAAATGAGCATCTTGGGACTATTTTTGGAACCGCCCTAATCTAACGGGACCAAATTTGCAATTTCCTCAACACAAATGACTTTGTTTGTCCTATTTTTGTTGTGTTTTTCGTTGTCATTTTGCATTTCTTTTTCCCCCATAACAAGTCTTTTAGTTGGTTTTTAGTTCGTTTTGTAGTTTATTTGGTGATTTGTTCTATTTTAATTTTTCTTGTGTAGTTCTCAATTCTTGGTTTACAGCCCTCCACCAGACCATTAGCTCGAGGCTTCTTTATCCCATGCTACCCCTTATGTCGACCAACATGTAGTCGAGCAAGCTACTGAAGCTAATGCCACTAACCTAGATACAGCTCCCCCACCTCCGCTACCATGATTTTACTATTCCTATTTGTAATTTTATGTTTGTCTCCTGGTTGCAATGTATGAGTCTTATTTTGTAATGAATGTTGGTTATTCTTTTTTATTTTTTTTGAAGTATTTGCCCATGCCTTGTGTGTTCTTGTGATAAGAGAATGACTTTTTAAAATTTTCCGAATATACTTCTTTATTGTTTTACTAGCACAACACCGTGTATTACACGGGTGCTTGTTAAAAAATTATATTTAAATTTTAAAATTATTGAGAATTTTTATCAAAAAAAATATATTATTATATATTTTAGAATGATATGTGTTACTTATGACTTACATGTGTTATATTATATTAGTTTTTATAACTAATATCATATAACTACTTGAAATATAAATATATTAGTTGATAAATAATTTTATTTTTCTAATTAATATTAAAAATAATTTTATTATTGTTATAAAGAAAAATATAAATTATTTTTTTTATACATACAATATGGATGTTAAATCGAAGCTCATCAAAATAAGATTAATTTGATATATTACATATGTAAAACTGATAAAAGATACAAAAGTTATTAACTTTTAAAATATATATACAATTCAATAGTTATAATAAGGAATGATATTTAAATGCAATTAATAAATTTAACATGACCATAAATAATCAAAATATTTATGGTAATCCGAACCTAATTATTTTTTGTTTGGAATTAAATTAAAATTTACCAAAGCCTAATAACGAAGCATGTAATTTTGCCACATAGGATTCTGAAGCACCAGAAGCAGCCACGTAGGCTCAGCGCGTTCTGAATTAATATAGAGGGGGGATTTTTATTTTTTTTTTTCGAAATGATAGAAATTTTATAGAAGAACACATAGATACATCTAAAAAAACAACTCAGAAGCCGAATAAGACGGCTCAACAGCCAAATCTAGTGGAAGGACAGATCTAGAACATCGTCTAGAACCAACACTAGCACAAACGCACCCACTAACAACAAAAAAAAAACTAACAAACTCCACAATTGGACAATGAACTCCCCTACGGGAGTACACGCTTCCTGGATACGCTTCTTGACTTGCCGCTAAGTTCTCGACAAGTTTTACCAAGTTGAGTCCTCGACAATTATACCTTATGTTCAATTTCGGCTGGCCAGCCAGGTTTTCCAGATATCCGTTGTGCCCTCAACTACTTTGAATCCGCAAAATTTGGTTGCCTTGATCATCTTATATTTTCCCCCTTAGGTCTTCAATGACATTTTCCATAAGTTTGATCACCCCAACTGCTCACGTGTCTGTTTGGACACGCAACCACCCAACTCGTAAGCCTTAGTCGTGGTGGGTTTTGCACATCTCAACATTGAGCTTTCGTGCATTTCCCCAAATCAACACTAGGGTTGTTCAAACAAGTGACCACCCAGCCCGGAAGCCTTAAACATGGTGGATTTTAGGCACATCGACCTCTAGCTCTTTATGCATTTGCCAACCCAACATTAGGGTCGTTCAAACAAGTGACCACCCACCTCGAAAACCTTAATAATTGTATATTTAGGCTTCAAGGCCTCTAGCTTTTCATGCACTTGCCCAACCTAACACTAGGTCGTTCAAACAAGTGATCGCCCAGCTCGAAAACCTTAATCCTGGTGGATTTAGGCCTCAAGGACGCCCTTTAACGTTCGCCCTGTCACTCGTGAAACTGTTAGAACAATTGAATACTCAGCTCGAAAGCCTTAATCATGGTAGATTTAGGCCTCAGACCTTCCTTCAACGTTTGCTCGTCGAACCGTTTGAACAAACGACCACCCAACTCGAAAGTCTTAATCATGGTAAATTTAGGTCTCAGGGCCACCCTTTAACATTTGCTCGGTCCGCTCATGGATCTGTTTGAACAAATGACCACTTAGCTCGAAAGCCTTAATCATCTTGGATTTAAACCTCAGTGCCACCCTTTAAGGTTTGTCTGATCCGCTCATAGAATCGTTCGAACAAATGACCACCCAGCTCGAAAGCCTTAATCATGGTGGATTTATACCTCAGGGCCACCCTTTAACGTTCGCCCGGTCTGCTCCTAGAATGGTTCGAACAAATGATCACCCAGCTTGAAAGTCTTAATCATGATGGATTTAGGATACTTTCCAATGACCTGGCACTGAGGTCAGCGTCCATACATCGCAACCGAAATGATTTAAGTGATAATTCATCATTCTCATTAATAATAACCATCATAATACCAAGTACATGCGAATTACAGTAGGTAGAAAGAAAAAATGTTAAGCATAATATTTTCTTCAAATTCATAATGTGTCATGACCTAGGTAAGGGCCTCCCGTCGACGTCCTTTAGTGAATACAATCTTTCTGTGTGCACTCGCTCAAATAAATCTTTCGATCTCGCCCTTCAAGTGTCTGCAATTATCTGTCATGTGACCGTAGTACCTATGGAACCTGCAATAATTATTTGACTTTTATTGTGTAGGTCCGTCCCTTCTGGACTTCGGCCATGTCACTGCTCAACTGTCAATCCTCTGCTCGATTGCGTGAGGACCTCGCCATTTGAGTTTTTCAGTGGAGTGCATTTCCAGTACCTCTTCCCGTTCTTAAGCGGCATATCCTGCCACCTATCTCCTCTTTCATCCTATCGTCTTTCGCCCGACATCTCATTTCTAGCGAGCTCGCTCTTTTCTACCTGCCATCTGCAGGTTGAGCTACCTACTCGATTTTGAAAAACTCGGCCTCCGTATCTTTCATGTTTCACATACTTCCTGCACTATCTCAGCACCTCATCATAAGTCATCGCGCCTTTCTTTTCTAAGGAACTCCTACATGCCCATGCCCTCATACTTCTCACAAGAACTCCTGCCTTAATCTCATCCGACGTTGAGGGAATCTCAAACAAGCCTGTTGTAGCGATCGACATAACACCTCAAGGACTCACCCTCCTCCCGTTTCATAACCATCAGAGTATAGTATGTTTTCTCAGGAGATATGGCACTAGCATACTGGTTGAGAAAGAGCTCAAAACCCCTCAAAATCTATTATCGACCCCGGGGGAGCTGATGAAACTAGTCATGCACTCCTCCCCTCAGGGTTGCCAAAAAAGCTCGACAGCTCACCGCATTAATATATCCCATCACGACTGACATGTCCTCATCAAAACAGCGTAAATGCCTAGCTGGGTTGGACGACCCATCGTAAGTGAGACTAACCTCTGTGAAGTTCGTAGGTAGGTTTGCCTCCAGGATGTCGTGGGAGAAAATATGGCCCCGTGCTCGCCCCACCTTCTTTCTTTCGACCTTCGCCTGAAGCTGTCGAATTTGTTTTGCCATATTTTCCAGGGATCGGTCCTTCTCGACCTCCACCGCTCTACTACTCGATTCTTCCAGCTCGATCTCCTGCCTTATCATAGTATTTGTTCCAGTAGTCGGGTGTGATATTTGTTGGGCATGTATCTGAGCTTGCTCTGCAGCTCGAGCATCCTCCAATATCCCTTGGACTTCCTCTTTCATCATCGTGACAAGTAGTTGGGTCGAGGTACGCCTAGATTGCCTCATAAGTTGCGTTTGGAACTGACTGTGACTGATTATGCACGACCAATGAGCTGGTTTGGCCCTGTTGCCGGCTCCGCAGCTACGCCATCTGCCGGAGCTGCTTCTCCATGCGAGCTCGAGCCTCCAGCGGTTGGTGGTGCTGTTGAAGAATTTTCTAGACTCAAGATATGAGGCACGAGAGTTCTCAGGTCTTGAGAACTGGTTGGGAAACCAGGCGGGGGACCCGCTCCCCACGTCCTAGTGCTAGCCCACGCCCAGGGACGAATCTAGAAAAATAAAACTAGGGGGGACAAAGTTTTTTTTTTTTTTTTTTTTTT
>CACSLK010024742.1:11548945-11570858 GCA_902706635.1 Striga hermonthica
CACCAAGAAGAAGGCCCATGATCTCCTCAGTCTCGGTGGACAATGCATGGGTCAGACATGTCAACCACACATCCTCCGACATCTTCACGCCCGTTAAAGACATCCCCTTTTCCCTAGCTTTCTCTGTATCGATGTATTCTCCCAAAACTGAAATCAGATGAATCTCCGCAAGCTTCTTCACAACTGGCTTCAAATTATCGATTTCACATGAGCCAGGAGAAGAGTGCGAGAGTTTGGGGTTTGGGAAAATCGGGAACTTTCAGAAGTTCATTTGGGGTTTTTTGCGCTAGCGCACAGCGCTGTGACTGGTGTGTGTGGTGGGTTGTACATTAGATCATCTGCACTCGCAATTTTTAGCCGTAGATTTTTTTTTTTTATTTTTTTTTTTTCGTTTTCGTTTTCCTTTTGTCCGTTGATTCCAAGGGTATTAATATATGTTGCCCCTTATTACTAGTCACCGCCTCTTAAACGATTTTACTCTTTTTTTATTTTTCTAAAATCTCAGAAGAGCGAAATGTCTTCCAACTCCGAAGTAATTTTTTTCTGCCGTCCAACCGCTGAAACCGGACGCGATCGATCGTGTCCAACTGTCGGAACCGGATGGCCTTAATGGCGTTCAGCCGGTCCGGCCGCACACGTCGCTCGCTGTTCGGTTTATTGGGTCGTACGAACCGGCCGGCCGTACGACCCGTGAGGTGTCCGACCGCAGCGACCGGACTTTACCCGGTCGGTCCGGTCCGACCAGCCGGACACGAATATTTTATTATTTTTTTATTAGTTTTAGTTTTAAGTAATATTGTTATAAATTATTATGTTATAGATTCGAAATAATATGTTATAAATTGTATGTTATATATTATCGTGTTAGGAGTTAGAAATTAGTTAGACTTGATTATCTATAAATTGGACAATAGATATTATCGTGTTATGAATTGGAAATTATTATGTTGTACAATCGAAATAATTATATTATAAATTGGACGTTAGACATTATCCTGTTAGGAGTTAGAAATTATTTTGTTATAAGTTGGACGTTAGATAATTATCGTGTTAGGAGTTAGAAATTATTTTATTGTATATTCAAAATAATTATGCTATAAATTGGACGTTAGATATTATCGCGTTAGAATTTAGAAATTATTATGTTGTGCAATCGAAATAATTATGCTATAAGTTGAACTTAGATAATTATCGTGTTAGGAGTTAGAAATTATTATGCTATAAGTTGGACGTTAGATATTATCGTGTTACGAATTAGACATTATTATGTTATATACTTAAAATAATTATGTTATAAATTGGACGTTACATATTATCGCGTTAGAATTTAGAACTTATTATGTTATAGATTATAATTTTATATGTTTTACAATTATAAATATTGTAATATATTGCAGGTGTCATTGGAAGATTTTGGAGGAGATGGTATTGATTACCTTTCGGCTTTCGATACAAAAAAAAAAATTGTTTTATAGTGATGAGGAGGCTATTAAGGATGTAAAAAGTACGACACTTCTGAGTGGTTTCGAAATAATTATTTCGAAACACACAAAAGAGGAAAGGTGAAGATCCTGAAGTGCAAACGAGGCGAACGTTATAGAGACAAAAACGTATAAATAAAGTTTCTTCTAGACGTAAAAAAAACGAAAGCGTGCGGGTGTGAATTTAAGATAAAAGTAAAACATGTGGCAGGAACGACGTACTGAATGATCCACACGAGTCAAGACGAATGGAAGGGCTTCCATAATCATTCATTTGCTGTGTACAGTTGAGCGACATCAGCCAGTCATCAAAAAAGATTATTCGTGATATGACAGCTACGCAGGCGAGACTAACACATATTTTGGCCGCTGTCTAGGAAAAAAATTCGGGAGACCACGCTAATCGGTGACATATATATAACTATAGAGAAAGGTTGCGTAAGGAAAGTTTTGAGGGTAGAGACGTTACTACCCAACTACTACATTTGGCTAGGAGAAGCAGTTATATAGTTTATACAGATGTCGATCCGGGCACAAATGCGTTGACACACATATTCATGGCCCATTCTGATTCAGTCAGTCTATTCTGGACATATTACTGGTATGTTGGCATAGATTCCACGTACAAAACCAACATGTATGTTAATTTATAAATAAGTTATTAGTATGAATTTAAATTAGTATGTTCGATTAAGTTTTATGTGATTTTTTTTTGTCTTTTGGTCTCATTTGCACAGGTACAAGATGTCGTTGGTCGAGATAATTGACATGACGCCGTGCAACAATAACTTTCTAATTGCGTATGCACTCATGAAGGACGAGTCCTAGGCCAGTTATGACTGTGTTCTCCATAAGCTGAGACTTCTGATAGGCTATCAGGTACGTCCTAATGTGGTTGTCACTGACAGAGAGTTGGGCTTAATGACTTCTATTAGGAGGAACTTTCCCCAGTCTACCCACTTAGTTTGCACGTGGCACATCAACAATGATGTGGAAGACAAAGTCTACAAGCTGCTTGGAAAAAATAAAAATTTTGCTCAGAGGTTCTTGCGCGGTAGGTGGAAGGCGATTGCCGATGCCAGTACGTTGGATGAGTACGACGCTGCCATAGCTCAATTGCATGCAAAATACGGGAATGCCCCACAAGTGGTAGAATATATCGAGCAGACATGGTTAGTCCACAAGGAGAAGTTTGTGAAACCTTGGACTAACCGGGTAACACATTTTGGTAACACAACTTCCTGTAGGGTGGAGAGTATCCACTCTGTGTTGAAGCAGAGGCTTCACTCGTCGACCGGTGCACTCGATACAGTGTGGCAGAAGATTGATAAAGAGATCGAGTCCCAGATGACTGAAATCAGGTACATTCCTCATTTTTAACTGTGTTATTTCTTTTCACATATATTAGAATTCTAGTTATTTCGTTTCAGTTTCGGTTTTTATTTATAAAAATAAACAAAAATATAAATAAATAAAAAAGCCGACCGAAATATAATATATAAAATATATTGTATTAAATATTTATATATTATTTATTTAAACAAACAATATTATGAAAAAAATTAAATAAAAAATAAATACTAAATATACTTTTTATATATATAAATAAATTGATAAATGCACAATAATGTTATTACTGGATTAATTAAAATATAATGTTTTGTAATGTATTACCAGGACAACGTTTGAGTCTTCGAGACTTAGGAGAAGTACGGCGTTTACGGGATTCCCTTTCGCGTGCTTGACACTGAGGGTCTCGCATTACTGTCTGAGTTTATTGAACTCTGAAGTGACGAGGATGCGAGACTTGAGTTGTGAAGTTTACGAGCGCTGCAGTTGTGTATTGTGTACCACTGATGGAATTCCTTGTGCCTGTCTGCTTCATACGACATATGATTTTGACCTTGCGATTGAATTGGGAATTATCCACGAGTTCTGGAGGACACTAGAGATGTTAAAGCCAGGTAATTTAAGGTTAATGTTTCATTTACATATTTTCTACTTTTTTATTCATTTTTAATTACAAATTAAAGTACATTACGTTGTTTAATTCTTTGAATTATTTATCGTACACTTGTAGGGACATATTACCAGAGCCAGGATAACCAGAGTGCATGGACAGATATTGATGTATTTCGGATGCTTGTCAAAGAGGTCGAAACGGGCGATCCTGCGACAATGCGGTACATGAATCACCTCATGTACGGTCAGCTTTACCCTGACCAACAAGCTTATGCAGGACCTGAGGTTAAGGAAAATACGCGAGGTCGTCCCAAGAAAACCGATTCACTAAGCGTAAACCATCACTCTAGGAGTATAGGGATAATTCACGAGGTCGTCCGGTGGGCCGTACAAGCACTTCTTCGCGTGGACCGGCAAGTGATTCTTCTCAACCGTCACAAGAGTCACCACAAGGTGACATATTTTTTTTATACAGCTGAACGTTAATTAAAGTGTTAATATAAGTTATATTATATAAATTGTGACGTGAAATTATGATGATGTTCCAGATGGTACGTCGACAGATATATTTGGTTTTGATTACTGGAAAGTATTCCCTGGCATATGTTGGACTACGTAGTGAGCTACTTGAATGTGAAAGCGCATGGAAACTGCGGATTTGTGGTCATCGCGAGTTACGTGTACGGGGACCAGGACATGTGGCATGTCGTAGGAGAGAACATTAGCAATGATATTTACAGCCACCGTGACTTGTACGAGTACATCTATTTCAGAGATGTCGATACTGCACTCGGTCGAATAAGGTGGGACGGGGGCGCTTGTGTCAAGGGTCACTGGATGGAAACTCCATCCGACCTCTACCCTGTTGCATCCCTATTTAATGCGGTTGTCATTTTGTTAAGCTCTGGTCGCAATGGAAAACAGTACAACCAGTTCAGTTGCACAGTAATGTCGCTCTCTACACCATCAACGGCTACACGACCACGACGTGAGATTGCGCTATGTCATCTTGGCTGCTACGAACACTACATTCGTGTTGATTTGACTCTTGATTGTCCATTACCGCATATTCATCCTATGTGGTTCATGAACCAAACTGTTTTGGTTCAAGGTTGGGAGGATCAGTACCAACGCAGGTTGTAATTGTGGTTTGATGCTCAAAATAAGCCCAATTGAATAAGAGGACGAGATTGTTCGGTTCTGTTTTTTTTTTTATTATTATTGTTATAGAATATTTTAGTTCGAATGTAGTGTAACAAAAATAAATAAGGCATAAGAAAATAAATATTGGCAAAAAAATAATGGGTCACCCACACGACTTGTGTGAAAAATCCGAACCTAATTAAGAGGTTCGTTTTTACCACACGAGTCGTGTCAACCAACACGAGTCGTGTGGGTAAAAACGAACCCCTTAATTTGGTTCGACTTTTCACACGAGTTGTGTCTGTGGGGTCATACGAGTCGTGTGGTGTCACATGAATCATGTGGATCACCCACACGACTCGTGTGAAAAGGCCGAACCAAATTAAGAGGTTTGTTTTTATCACACGAGTCGTGTGGGAGACGACACGAGTCATGTGAATCCACACGAGTCGTGTCACGTAACCACACGACTTGTGTGGGTAAAAACGAACCCCTTAATTTGGTTCGACTTTTTCACACGAGTCGTGTGGGTCCACACGACTCGTGTGAAAAAGTCGAACCAAATTAAGGGGTTCGTTTTCACATTGATTTTGTCAAACATCATTGTTATGGAATATTTGAGTTCAAATAATGTAGTCTAACAAAAATAAATAATGCACAACAATCTCATTAATGTTTTACAATAAAAAAAAAAAATCATTACATCATTATTTTGAATTAACATAATCCAACTTAACTTTAGCCTGTGTACTTCGCCGCTAGCACCGGATCAAAACCTGTGAAACCCCGCACACAGTTCGATGTAATGCGGGTCATACGATCCATCCATTACAAAAAATGGAAGAAAAAAATTATAAATATATATTAAAATAAAATTATTGTAATCAAATAGCAGTAACTTAAATTTAGCAAATGACTTACATAGTCGGTATTGGCACGCGTAGAGACCACGTTGTCATCCGACAGATCCTCGCCCAAGACAGTAGGATGTGAAACCTGACGGTACTACTCAAAGTAGTCTGTAGTCGCCTTCCCTCGATCATCTGTGCTGACTGTGCACATACCGGTGTGTACGGTCTGCGATGACGGGAACTTGTTCCACATAACTACTGCCAAGACATCGAAATGCTAAACCTTGTAGAGGCACGACATACAGTGATTGGCGGGATTATAGGGAGAGGGACGGTCTGGACATACCCCAACTGGCGCAGAAACCGCACAAGATAGTACAACTCAACAATATCGCGGTACCGAATCAATCTGCAATAATGTCTCCTTGGCTCTATCTCATGTGGGTTGGAGTTATTGTATGTCAACCATTGCACCTGTTCACAATTGCATAAAAGCATTTATAAAAATATTTATTTATTTTAAATAACGAGTAACTAAATTTAAATAAAATAACTTAACGTACATCGGAGGCAGTGAGTCTGTCAAGTTTCTGACGGATAGCTATGAGACACTCGTCTGTCCTTTGACCTGCCGCTGCGCTCCACATCCGAGATCGTGTGACGTCGTCAGGACCTAGGGGTAGAGGCCCTTGGGGTCGGAAATCGGGGAAATGCTCATAAATCCAAGACTGCATAAGAGTCAAGCAGTCGGACAGTCCATGCGAGTCCTCTCTGCTGGCAATACCTAACTGTTGGTACAAGTATGCCAGCGTAGCTGATCCCCATGAGTAAACCCCCAATGGTATCCAAGCCGTCGAGCATCTCATCTAGGAGCGTGGTACTCACTCTACTACCACTTTTGTCGACGAACAAGGTGGTAGACAGCACCACCCAAATCCAGGCACCAGCCTCATCCAATGCCAACTAGCCTTTACCCTGAATTTCTTCACAATGCAGCCTTCGACCACCGAACCACGCTGCTGGAATGACTCAACAAGGTCAGGTTTCCTGACAGAAAGTATGTCCATGCAGTAAGCCTAGCAGGCCTCTGTATCCGGGTCCTCAACGACCACGACTCCCTCCACATGAACCCCCAAAATGGCCTGGACATTGTGCAACATGATGTTCATTTCACCAAAAGGCAGGTGAAACGAGTTAGTATCCGGCTGCCATCTCTCCACAAATGCAGTGGAGTGTCCAAGTGGGCGTGCATGGAGTCTGCCAGATGTGACAGTACGGTCTGCTTGATGAGATCAAGTGCCTCGGAAGACATATCACCTCGCCAATCTTTTAGATTATCCACCTCTCGCAGTTTGTTCATTTCAATAAGCCTCGCGTCTCTTCATTCCACATTCGGGAGGCTACGTGCCCTAGAAAGCTAGGGATCACACTCCCATCCATGGGCCCACCGACCACTGGACCTCTAACAATCCAGGCTTCCTCATGATCAGTCCTAGATTTTAGTACTTGCATTACAATAGAATATGTAAGTATATAAGTATATATATGACATAATGTCAATAACAATACCGATAAATTGTTTTAATTAAGTCAAAATATTTAATGTTAAACATTAATAAATACATAAATTATTTACCTGAGGATCCAGTGCTAGAAAAACGCCCTCTAGCCTGTCGTGGAGGAGCAGGCCGAACATGACGTGAAGGACCCGCAGGCTGTACAGGAGCCACTGGCTGTGTAGGAACCGTAGCCTGTGCAGGAATATCATCCTGATCATATGAAGATGCCGACTCGTCAGAAGCCTGCTCACTCTAGGCTACCGACTCATCAACATAATATCCCTGTTGACCGTACGGTGCTGGTGCTGGTGCTGGTGCAAGGGGTATCGAACTGGCATCCTGACCAACAAAATAATATCTCTGTTGATCGTGATCGTATAGTACTGGTACACGGACGGGAATTCTGGAGCTGCCTGGCTGGCCAACGTGACCAGTTTGTATCCTCCGTGCCTCTTCGATCATAGCTTGTCGATCCCGACGAACGGACACATTTATATTCTGACTTATTGTGTGTCAGGTTCCGGAACCTTGAATATACTCATCGACCTCGTCGTCGTCCCTAGTGGATTGTCCAGATCTAATAATACCCTAAATCAACAATTAAAAGTAATAATTAGTAAATATTTTTTAAAAAATTTAAATAATATGATAATTACATATATTGATTTATATAATAAGATAATTACATTAATTTTTTTCTAAATAATTATACTAATATATATATATAGATATATATATCTTTCAATATATTATATATTTATATTTTTTAATATATTTTTTTCATAATAGTTATACAAATTATTTTTTGGAAAATGCTGCATGTACATAATAAATGTACATAGAGATGTTCATAACACTCACAGAGAGTGGGGTCCACTTAATTTATTAATTTTGGTGGGACTCACTCAATGTGAGTGTTATGTATACCACTATGTACACTATTATGTACATATAGCATTACTCTTATTTTTCTAAGTCAAATTTTAAATTAATGATAAGAGATTTGGTTGCCCAACTGAGAGAATAGACGTAAGCGGTCCTCTTTTGTACTTCTTCTACTGTCGAATGTTCTGTAAGACCTTTGACTAGAGATAGTGTGGTCTTAGATCCTGCTGGAGTTGACATGAATGGATATCTGTGGTAGCAGGTTGCTAGCTCGAGAGAAGGTCCGCAAGATATGGTAATTGGTTAAGGCTCCAACTCTAGCAAGAGTAAGTCGGTTCGTGTGATGAAAGCGTAAGGTGATGCCCTTTCGTCAGGTGAGTCCTGCAGGCTCAAAGCCATCGCTAATATTGGCTTTGTGTCGTCCTCTGTGTTCCCTATGAAATGTTGTCGCTGCATCCCCTTAGTTTCAAGGCGGGTCAAGCAGTCGTGGAATTCTTTATCGCTCTGGATGCGTAAGACGAGTATTTTGCTAATGAAAGCAGATTGTAGCAGGGCACGCCTATATCCGAAACAGACGTAAAGGCAGTGGGTGGGCTGTGTGTCATCTATAGTCGCAATCGTCGATTTGGTAAAGCGTCAGTTTTATCCTTAATTTCATAGGTATTCCGGGTTCGAGTCTGCTCCTACTTTTTAGGGAACTCGCTCTACCAATTGACATCGCTATTTATAGGTCACAGAAAAAAGTCCACATTCTTTATTCCAGACTTACCGCCCGAGGCCTTACCGTTTTGGCTCGGCACCAACTTCTTTACTTTAAAGGAGCTGATTCAATAGGGTCCTTTTTAGTTAATTATTACCTGCCAGCCTATAGGAGTGCCTTTAATCGAGTATGACTAGTTTCTACTCCATGATATTTCGCCGTATACTTCGCTTCAAGGAAGAGAGTTTACTGCCAAGATCGTCAATAGATGTCCTTTATCAATCCCTTGGGAAAGCAATGTTGGTCCTGTCGATAGAAAGCAAAGTACCATGAAAGAGGTGAAATGATGAAAGACAAACCGAAGCGGTTTCACTAGAGAAAGTGTTGTCTCCTTAACCAGTAGTAACCATTCACCATTGGGTTAGTCCTTATCCAGGCATATCGTTGTCCTAGAGCGAGGAAAGAGAAAGCGATGTCCATTGTTGCCAGAAGAGGAGCTCCTTTGCTAGGCGTTTCACGATGTAATCTCCTTCGGTCCATATCTGTACTTTCGATGTCAAACAAAGCAAGAGTCGTTTACTATAAGATGGTACGAAATCGCGAGTCCATAGCTGTCAAAAGAAAGGAGCAAAGCGGTCCAGGAAAGAGATATGGCAGTTGCTGTCCAAAGAAAGAAGCGGTATATTGTATCGGGTATTGGGGTCCTATTCAGTAGGGTATCGTCAATAACCAGTCTAGCAGGAGTCCTGTCGAAAGTAGAGGAAAGAGCGAAGCGGTTTCTGAAGTCCTGTTTTTGAGTTGTTGTCCTTTCTTGAAAGCGGGCGTCGAACCTTTGGAAGATGTGTTCCCTAGATCGGTTGTTGTTCAATGGCCGAAGCTGTCTTCCATAAGAAGGCATGTGGAGTCATGTCCGCAGTTACAAAGCGATCAATCAATCCAGAGAGATGAAGAGAAGTGTTGTTCCTTAGCTTAGCTGTCGATCGATGCCCATTATATTGCCATTGGTCTGTACTATGGTTGTCCTTGTGGAAGTCATATCGATTGAAGAAGCAGGGGTTGAAGAGAAGAGGTATTCACCGTAGGTATTTTTCTTCTTCAAAACGAAAGGTAAGGAGTTTCATAAGAGATGTGTATGAAGTAGCCATAGGTATCGTCATTAACCAGCCATAGCGTTGTCCTGGAAAGATCGAAGAGTCCTGTCAGGGTGATGGGTTACAATTTATGAGTTCCTGTTGTTCGATCGAAGAGTCACAGTTTAAGCGAAGCGGTTGATATCCTTTGCTGTCAGAAGATGAGCTCTTGGAATGACCCCTGACTTGAACCTTTGAGACCTACTTACTCCTGTGAACCAGAGCTAATGATTTCCGATTCTCTACCATAGTCAAATTCACAGAGATGAGCAAGGAACCGGTTCGAGTAGTCGTTATGTCTTAGCGGACTTCGACACCTCGTGATTCTCTTGTTGGAAAGTACCCTCTTGTAAAAGTATAGGTTACTAATTAGTTGCTCTTTTTCAGGCAGGAGAATCCGCTGCAATAGAGCCCGAGCTTTGTTTTGGGTGTATTTGTCTTCTCATACGAGATATATTTGACTCCTCCTGGCACTTTTCAGTCAAAGACCATAGGGAGAGGGTAGATGTAATTGAGAAGCAGCAAGAAAACGGATGCGCGTTAGCGCAACGACTTTCGTGCTAGTTGCTCAATCCGTTGCTTGTTCAGTTCAGTCAAAGACCTCGCGTAAAGCGAAAAAGAAAATGCTTCCTTAGCAGCAGAGAGATAGATACACATTCTAAATGAAAGTTCGAAGCAATTGAATTTTACATTACAAGATCTGGTGATGCGCGTCTATACGCTATGGCCATTTTTCTCTACTAAACACTTCGCCCCTACCTTGCTTGTAGTCGGGATCGCTAGCCCAGTAGCCATAGGAAGATTAATATATAAAGAAAAGCAAATTTTATAGGCATGCTGGTATTCCCATAAAGGCTACCAGAAAGAGCGATATTCTCCTAGAAGGCTTAACATTAGCGTGGTCGTGCTCAGTGGAATAAGAAAAAATAACTATGTTCCAAAGTCAAGTTACAGTGTAGGTCATTCACTAGTAAAAAAGCCCCCTATAAAAGTGACCGAAAGAAGAATGCACCAAAATGTAGACACCTGTCTTTGTATCTCTTCTTCGCGTTGTTGGTACTCCCTTCTCTTTCAACTCTTTCTATCCCGGCCTGTATCCTATCCTTTTCTCTCCTCTACCCTAACTCGTAGTTAGACTAAAAGCGAGTAGTCGAGCAATTTTCAAACGAAAAAGCTAGAAGCACGAAGGACAGATCCATTGTCTGTCTCTTAGAGGCCTTTTCTAGGGCATAGAAAGTACATATACAGATACGGAAGCATGGACCATTACCATTGCTCCTGGGTCTTCTTACCATCACCGATCAGTTCGGACATGCATGGCGCACGAAGCCCTCGGAGAAAGCATTCCCTTATCCATCGCGAAATCTCTTGTCCCCGTCTCGAATCGGAGGATTTCGTCCTTACCCTCGTCAATTGTATCGTACTTTTGTTTATGTTTGCAGAAAGACAACTCTTTGCAAAGAATGGCTTGAGTGAAAGCTGGAGTGGAAAAAGACAGATTGAAAGCAAAGGCAAGGGAGCTGAGAAAGGTGAGATAGTGCGAAAAGGCAGAGGCGCGAGCCCTTACTATACTATAAAGGATCTTAGAGCGAGGGTGGGAGGCTGAGGGTTGCTATTTATTACATTACGTCGCGTCGAGTCAAAGGTTATTTCTTACGTACGTAATGAAAGGGCACGTTCTCCTGAAACTATCTGGATCATTCATCAAAGCCCAACCAAGTTTCATGAGGAAAGCGTCATTCATCGCTGCCATTCACCTGTCAACTACTATTCCCTCAACTACACCTTTCCTCTCCTTTCAGTCGAGACTCACTTTGCTCTCCTCTCTCTTCCTCATAACAAACTTTTCCATTCTTATCGATTTTGCTATCCTCCTACCTGCGCCCTAACGATCATACCCACTTGAGCTTTTTTGTCCGGCTTTCTTTCACCGGTTCGTAGGTATAGTGCCTGATGCTAACTCCCGTCTTTATTTTTTCATCTGTTCATATCCTACCTTAGCTAAAAGGTCTATTAAAGACATTTCTGATTCCGGGGAAAGGAGAGTGCCATTGATGAGAGATTCGATCTAAGCGGCAGCTTCAAATAAAGGACCAAGAAATGAAACCTTTCTAATCAGACTGGACGCTGACCAATGCCGATTAGTGCTCCCGTACTGAGGGGCGTAGCGGTGATTCGATGAATGAAGTAATTACATGTTTTCACTAAAACCTCTTTCTGGTCTAAGGTAAGCAAGCGTAGGCTTGGGTACTATAGAAGTAAGAGATCTATACCCCTTTGTTTGCTTAGTTTGATGTTCGTCTATTCTAACATAATATAAAAATGTTATTCCAAATCATAAAGTATATTGAAAGAAAGATACATCCTAACTCTCAGTTTGACATCTAATGACATTAGGGTCGTCGAGAGAAGAAGTACCAGTATTCCCCACTTGGAAAGAGAACGGATCCTCAACAATTCATACCAATGTTGTCACCGGACCCAGCCTGTTATGCTATCGCCAGGGAATAAAGTCCTTGCTTTCTCTACGACATTCTATTCTAAAATGATTATTTAGAAGACATGACGGGTTCTTGTGCCCTTCTCTTCTGTTTGAGAGTTTCCGCTATGAAAGGACATCTCGCGCTTTACACTCGCCAACCAGTTCCTCTTCCAACTACATGCTCTCGAGCACGAATAGAGATTTGTGATAGCAGTAGCCCGGTTCGATCGAGAAAGGGGGCTCTTGCCCGGTAGGGTACTCGATGATCAGTCAACCATTGTATTGGTCTGTAGATATCACTTGCATATCAGGGACAACCGATGGTAATATATATATCATATCAGGTCTATACCAGATACTAAAATCCATTCTATGAACTACTGACATGTATCTGATAGCTTTTCGTATTTATTTCATATAGTGACTGACGGGACAGGATCGGCTTCCAAGGATGCTTTATGCTATATGATCCTTTCAATTCATAGTTTGATGGGCTTTTATTTTAACTTGTTTGCTATTCTTGTACCAGCGAATAATGCTTCCTTTTGCCCAAATGCGTATGCTTTCTGTTGTATGCTCGAGCTTTTGTTCTTAACTACTTTCCTTCGGATGGCTGCCAGTTAGTTATCTTATTTCGTATAATGATGTTTTTCCTCTTGAGCAAAGATCTTCGTCCTAACAAGGGGCTTCCGTTTAGTCGAAAGCAATTCAACAAAAAAGGATAGTCAAAGAGGCTAACTCATTTCCAATACCTGCCCGCCCTTGCTTTAGAGCCGACAACACACGAAATAATGATTTATGTTAAGGAATAACTGAAGAAAGGATCGAGTTGTATCGACTAACCATACAATTAATTTTGTTCAAGTTCCGCTTGCCCATCGAAGCCTCCCCCCAACCTGCTTCTACGTCTCTCCTCAGGTATGTTGAACGGGCCTTGTGGCTACATATAAAATAAGTCCTTTCAAGACCCATTCGGCGGGGGGGTACCATCTTCAGGTGAAGCAGGGCCTTCTTCTCAACCCCCCGCGCCGGCAGCCCCTCAAGGGGGGGTCGATATTTCTTTTTCAGAACAACAGACCATAATGAAAGACATAAAAATTTGAATAAAGTCATGTGATCCAAAGGGACAGCTGTCTGTATATGGGCCGACGCTAATGCAACTAAAGCGAGTAGGCCTTCTTCACTGTTATGACCCGAGATAGATTTTTAATATTTTTGTATATTTTTTGAGAGTTGTATTAGATTTCTATATGGTGGAATGAAGAAGAGAGAGTTTTAGAGAGAAGGTAGAGAGAAGAGGGAGAATTTAGAGAGAAATGGGAGAGAAAATATGTAACATAAACGAATTGATGCCTTTTCCATTCATTTCCCAAGTATTTAACAACTTGTTGGGCCCCATGTGCTGTTTTCACTCAGCTGGGTAAAACCCTCCACTATTTTTCACTTAAACAGAAAATGCTAAATCCAAAAAGGAAAATTAAAGATAAAATAGAAAAAGATAACAATAATATTTTCTACTTCAATGCTTCATCCCCATTACTCCACGTGCCCATCCAAAATGGCGTCATCATCTCCGCGATCAACGGCCACGATCTTGTCACGTGGTGACTTCACGCTCTCATTCCCTTCTTCGGACATAACCCTAGCTTTTGTCTCAGTTACCATCTTCACCAGTTCAATCGAGTTGTTTTCTTCTTTATCCTCGACACACCATTTCTTCCCTTTGTTCAGATCTCTCATATTATTCAGCAGATTCATAATATTTCCCTCTCCTTCTTTAGATCCTTGACCCCAAGGATCAAAACCCTTGAATTTTTTTCTCAAATGCTTCTCGTCTTCCCAAGAACAGATGTTCAACGATTTATCACCCCAGCTCACCAGAAATTTTTGCACCTCTTCTTGGCCTCTCATTACAGCTCGACGGCCCAGAACCTCCATGGGTTCAGCAAGGAAATGGCCTTCTGGACCTAGATTTGGTAGCTTTTGAACAGATAAGTTCCCATCACTTAACTTCTTCTTTAATAGTGAGACATGGAACACGGGGTGAACCTTAGAACCCTCAGGTAATTCTAACTTGTAAGCCACCTGACCAATTCTCTCTATGACTTTGTAGGGTCCGAAGTATCTTAAACTGAGCTTGATGTTCTTCCTCAGTTGGACAGAATTCTGCTTATATGGTTGTAGCTTCAGTAAGCCATCTCTCCAACTGCAAACTCATTATCGATCCTGTGCTTATCTGCATACATTTTCATTCTGTTCTGGGCATCCATGAGGTTGGACCTTAAGTTTTGCATCATCAGTTTTTTGTCTAAAATGAGTTCCTTAACATCCTGATTTGAGGCATCCAAGTAGGCTCTAGTGGACAGAGTGTTAGGGGAGTAGCCATATAGTGCTTGAAAAGGGATAGACTTCAATGAGGAATGGTAATTAGTATTATACCAGCGTTCTGCCATAGGTAACCAGCTAGACCATTTCTTAGGTGACTGATGTGCCATGCATCTTAAGTAATTCTCCATGCATTGGTTCAGCCTTTCAGTCTGCCCATCTGTTTGTGGGTGGTAGGCTGAAGAGTAACTCAGAGTCACCCCAATTAGTTTAAACAGCTCCTTCCAAAAATTGCTAGTAAATATTTTGTCTCTGTCAGTCACTATGCATGTGGGCATCCCATGGAGTCTGTAAATATTGTCTAGAAACATCTTAGCCACCCCCTGTGCTGTGTAAGGGTGAGATATGGCTAAAAAATGGCCATACTTGGTGAGTCTGTCAAGACCACTAGGATAGTATCTTTTCCCCCTGACTTGGGTAGGCCCTCCACAAAATCCATGGAGATATGGGTCCAAGGTTCATTGGGAATTGGGAGAGGCTGCAATAACCCAGAAGTAGGCTCATGGCTGGGTTTGTTAATGCTGCAAATATCACATTTTGCAATAAATGCAGATACATCTTGTTTCATCCCTAACCAGTAAAATATCCTCTTTATCCTCATGTATGTACCCTGAACTCCAGAATGACCACCAACTGATGAGTTGTGCATGTAGGAGATTAATTCCCCCTTCAACTTAGAATCAGGACCAATACACATGCTTCCCTTGTATCTAATAATGTCCCCTTGCAATGTGTAGTGTGGGACTGACTCAGGTGCCAACAATAGCTTCTCCCTTAGCTCCTTATAAGTTGAGTCCCCCTCATAACTATCAACAACTTGTTGAGTCCACTTGGGTATCAATGAAGTAGTGGCTGCACATTTAATTGAATTAGCCCTTGACCTAGACAGAGCATCAGCTGCTTTATTCTCTTTTCCCTTTTTGTATTGGACCTCATAATCCAATCCCAACAGCTTGATAATCTCTTTCTGTTGCCAAGGTGAGTTGGCCTTTTGGTCTAGGATATACTTGAGAGACTGTTGATCTATTTTAGTAATGAATTTGTGCCCCATTAGGTAGTGCCTCCACTTCTGTACAGCTAGTAAAACTGCCAAAAATTCTTTTTCATAAACTGAGAGTGTTTGGTTCTTTGGGCACAGAGATTTGCTTAAGAATGAAATAGGTTGGCCCTCCTGCATTAATACAGCCCCAATGCCATATCCACTTGCATCTGTCTCAACCACAAAGGGTTTGGAAAAATTGGGTAGGGATAGCACTGGTGCAGTAGTCATTGCTTCTTTAAGTCTTGCAAAAGCCTTATCTGCCTCTGCCCCCCAATGAAACTGATTCTTTCTCAATAGGAGATTAAGTGGTCTGCTGATCTCCCTATACCCTTTTACAAACCTCCTATAGTACCCAGTCAGCCCCAAAAACCCCCTCAATTGTTTGACTGTAGTAGGTGTAGGCCACATGAGCATTCCCTCTATCTTCTTGGGGTCAGTGGATACCCCTTCAGCAGATATGATGTGCCCTAGGTATTCCACAGTAGGGTCACCAAACTGACATTTGCTTTGTTTGGCATATAGAGTGTTATCCCTTAATAATTGAAGCACAACCCTCAGGTGTTCACAATGTTCTTTCCATGATTTACTGTAGACCAATATGTCATCAAAAAACACAAGCACAAACTTCCTTAAACAATTTTGAAAGACTTGATTCATCAAGGACTGAAATGTGGCTGGAGCATTACACAGCCCAAAGGGCATAACCAGAAATTCATAGTGCCCACTGTGGGTTTTAAAAGCAGTAAGGGGCCTGTGTTCTTCTTTCATTAGGATTTGGAAATAACCAGACCTTAGGTCTATTTTAGAAAAGCAACTTGAACCCTGTAGCTCATCTAGCAACTCCTCAATTACTGGAATTGGAAACTCATGTTTGATGGTGAGGCTGTTCAGGTACCTGTAGTCCACACAGAGTCTCCAAGTTAAGTCCTTCTTTTTTACCAAGAGCACTGGAGCAGCAAATGGTGACTTGTTGTTCTGAATAATGCCAGATTTGAGCATTTCCTTTACAATCTCCTCTATGTTGTTTTTCTGATCATGGGACACCCTATAAGGGTATTGCTGCTTAGGTTGACTGCCAGTTTTGAGTGTAATGTGATGCTCTATTTCCCTCTTTGGGGGAAGTCCCTGTGGCTCTTGAAAAATGTCTTGGTATTCCTCCAAGATTGGTTTCAAGATTTCTTTCCCACATGCTTTACCTGCTTCCATAGTCAACAAATACACCTCCTCAATTTGACTTTCTCCCTCACAATGAATCATGCTGAGTAGTGAATGCTCAGAAATTTGATGGCAATTAGCCTCTGGATTTAGGGCCTGTAGTGTAACCCTTTTTTCCATTTAGGTTGATAGTGACAGTCATGGTGTTGTAGTCCAGCTCTATAGGGGTGCAAGTCCTAAGCCAATCTCCTCCCAGTATAACATCACTTCCTTCACTTTGCAGTACTCTGAGAGAATGCGTCACTTCTTGACCCTGCATATCCCATTTGAGGTTAGTGGCCTGTAAGTGACTAATGAGCTTCTGTCTATTGGCCACTTTCACTTTTAGTGGCTTGACTGGGGTTAAAGGGCACCCTAATGATTGAGCTGTTGACTCCTTAATAAAACTTAAGGTGCTCCCAGTATCCAGCAAGATGTGCAACCTTTTATCCCCAATGTATCCATAAAACCTCAGAGTAGTAAAGCCTCCTTCACCTGCCATTGTATTTAGTGAAATGTGCACTTCCTCAATAACTTCATCAACCCCAGCAGGCTCTAAGTTGCTCAGATCTTCAGACTGAAGATAGGCCAGTTCCTCATCTTCTGTCATTATCATGTAATTAACCCTGTGTTTACACCTGTGTCCTGGCACAAACTTCTCATCACAATTGTAGCACAAACCCCTCTCCCTCCTTGCAGCCATTTCAGAAGAAGTAAGCAGTTTGGTATTTGTTCTTTGAAAAGTGGCCTGTGGGTTCCTGTGAGTGGTGTTGTTGTTTTGTACTGCCTTTTGAACATATGTTTGTGGTGTTTGTGAGTAGGACCTCTGAGTGTTCTTCACCCTCTTGGTGATGGCATCCAAGGTATGTAGTTGTTGCTGGCCTAATTCAATTGTTTGTTGAAGTGTCCTAGGGTTGAACATGTGCAAAAATGATTGCAATTCTCCACTGAGCCCGCTTATAAAGCTAGCTATAAAATAGTCTTCAGAAAACTCTCCCTGATTCATAAGCTGCATACATGCCTTTAATTCTTCAAATTTGTCAACATAATCATCATAAGAACCCGTATGCCTTAACTTGTTAAATTCAGCAATAATTTTGACATCCTTTAGCTCTTCAAACTTGGCAGACACAATTTCTACAAACTGACCCCAATTTAACTCAAGCTGTTTGGCACTCAGATTTTAGAACCATAAGGCAGCTTGGCCTTCTAAATGCATTGAGGCAAGAGTGACTTTTTGAGTTTCAGAGACATTAGGAACTAATTTGAAATACCCATTGCACTTTAGAATCCAGGCCCTAGGGTTATAGCCATCAAACCTGGGAAATTCAATCATAGGAGCTGGGTTCATGTGATGAATGTTTTGTTTGCTTGCTTGTTCTTGCTGTAGCTGCAACTTATGTTTGCCAAGTATGGATCCTTCATCATCACTGTCTCTGTTTTTGTTCATAAGTTGAAGTTGCAGGGATGCTATGGTGTTTGCTAGGTGATCAAGCTTGCCAGTCACCTCAGATTTCTGCTAATAAAGCTCCAGGTTAACATTCTCAATTACCCCTTTGATTTGTGAGCTGATTTCCTCGATTTTCTCTTGTATTTTTAGTTCTGAAGCTTCCCTTTTCAGGATCTTGGTCTGTAGCAGTTGATCCATTTTTTTCTGGAATTCTTGCATCTCTCTGCCCCTAGTTCCCTCAGCCATGATCCAATGAAAGTTGGCTCTGTATACCAAATGTTATGACCCGAGATAGATTTTTAATATTTTTGTATATTTTTTGAGAGTTGTATTAGATTTCTATATGGTGGAATGAAGAAGAGAGAGTTTTAGAGAGAAGGTAGAGAGAAGAGGGAGAATTTAGAGAGAAATGGGAGAGAAAATATGTAACATAAACGAATTGATGCCTTTTCCATTCATTTCCCAAGTATTTAACAACTTGTTGGGCCCCATGTGCTGTTTTCACTCAGCTGGGTAAAACCCTCCACTATTTTTCACTTAAACAGAAAATGCTAAATCCAAAAAGGAAAATTAAAGATAAAATAGAAAAACATAACAATAATATTTTCTACTTCAATGCTTCATCCCCATTACTCCACGTGCCCATCCAAAATGGCGTCTTCATCTCCGTGATCAACGGCCACGATCTTGTCACGTGGTGACTTCACGCTCTCATTCCCTTCTTCGGACATAACCCTAGCTTTTGTCTCAGTTACCATCTTCACCAGTTCAATCGAGCTGTTTTCTTCTTCATCCTCGACACACCATTTCTTCCCTTTGTTCAGATCTCTCATATTATTCAGCAGATTCATAACATTCACTTATGGCATTCATCCGAAGTTCGTGATTCCGAAAATCAACGTCTGCAACGGGCTCGTAGACAACCTCAAATATCCCCAATCGGGGCTCATACTAAAACACCCCAACCTTTCTTATGAATGAATCATATTCATCACCCGGTCCAGCTTCACAACACAACTCAAAGCGGGTTGGTAAGACAGAATTGGACAAAGAAAAGAGAGTGCTCGACCGGAACAAAGACCGTAATTACATAGATAACTGCTTCTCTATATTTAATTTAAGGCTTTAAGCCGAACCGTATAGCGGCTGGATGGAAAGAAAGACGACCTCCCGTTCTCGTAAATGGTGTCAGTGAGAGCCATTTTAGTATCCCCCGTTGACCTTCTTTTGTAGATAGAATCTTCACTGAGTGGAAACAACCAACAAAAGCTCTCGTTTATTACAGAAGAGCCATTTTCAAATAGTGTTCGATCGATTACGTATTAAAATATATTCGATTGATTGGTCTGAGGTTATCGACAAAAAAGATTTGTTCAAGTCACTTTGTTTCTTTTTGTTTAAGTCATTTTGTTTCTTTTTGTCCAAGTCACTTCTTTTTTTGTCTAACTCACTTCCTTTTTTCTGTGTGAGTTTGGGGAATATCCCCATTCATAGGTCCGAGATCTACACCTATGAATTGAAAGGTCCGAATGATCAACTCTGCAATCAGTTGGTAGAATCAATAGGTCTTCAAGTTGTTCATTTGAAAAAACGGAAACCCTTCTTATTGTTATTGGATGATCATGAGACTTCCCGAAAATCGAAAATCTTGATCGCGGGAGGAAAACCCTTTTTGTTCAATAAGATACCAAAGTGGATGATTGACTCATTCCATACTAGAAAGAATCGCAGGAAATCCTTTGATAACGCGGATTCCTATTTCTCAATGCTATTCCAGAATCAAGACAATTGGCTGAATCCTGTGAAACCATTTCATAGAAGTTCATTGATATCTTCTTTTTATAAAGCAAATGGACTTCAATTCTTGAATAATCCACATCACTTCTGCTTCTATTGTAAGACAAGATTCCCCTTTTCTGTGGAAAAGGCCCGTATCAATAATTATGATTTTACGTATGGACAATTCCTCAATATCTTGTTCATTCCCAACAAAACATTTTCTTTGTGCGTCGATAAAAAAAACATGCTTTTGGGGGGAGAGATACTATTTCATCAATCCAGTCACAGGTCTCTAACATATTAATATCTAATGATTTTCCAAAAGAATTGAGCAGCACAAACACAATACCAATGTTGATCTGGAAAATAAGTATCGTCATAAAGTGACATCTCGGAAAGCTTTCAGGGTGGGTCGCACGTGGGCATGCCTTTGCGTTCCTAGCGAGGTTTTTGACAACTATCAGGGAGGTGGTATACTTCATACCTATATTTGAAACTGACGAGCAGAGTTGGTAAATCCCCTGTCCTTTCTCTTTAGCGAGATCATAAGTCCCTGGAAGGGATGACTTGTAAGTCCTTGCTTTCCAGAGTTCAGTTCAGCGCAGCTAAGTGCTTGTTCGGAAAGCTGTTGACTTGTAGAGTAAGGACTCGACCATCTGTTATTGGTGCTGGGAGTTTGAGTCATCTTTGCTCCTGAGGCAGGAAGTGTGACAGCCAATGCCATTAGTTGACCCTCCAGAAGAAACAGTTGCCTATACAACAGCAGCTAAAGTGTTTCACTTTCTCTTCGGTTTGAGATTCAACGGAAATTTGAGTGAACAACTATTTGTAATGAAAAACAAGCTCGGGTCCAACAGTTCTCCGTACCCTTATTGCTTCGACCGAAGGAAGCTTCAGAGTCCAGATCATACCAGCTAGAATCTGAGGTAAAGATGTTGATACCAGTCTACCTTAAATGCCTTTTTTAGAGACCCGACCCAAAAAGAGCTACATTTTTAGCAGGAAGTGACTTATTTGGAAGCGATAAGCAGATTGATTGATTGCTCGAAAGAGCCATAACCGATCCAGACAGTTGTGTTGAGGAGTAATGGTTCCGCATAGGCTTCATTCCATCCAGTCGGTTGAGCCGCATCTCTCATCGATTTCCCTATGGAGAAGAGAAATAAATAATAGCATGCCGGTGTAGCTAACGAAAAAAGCTGTGAAAAGAAAAGCGCAATATCTTTCTTTTGCTCCTCCGCGGGCGATGCTTACCATCCACAATAAAGCGGAGAAGTGAGCGAAGTAGCGAGACGGCATAAAAAGCTTCTTTACTGGTGAGGTCAAAAAAATCGAATCAAAAATCCTCGTAGAGCCTTGACAGAAGTTGGGACGGGCCAACTACGATATTCAATCCCTACTGGGAAGAAAAAAATGTCTTTTTGACCAATCCGAAGTTTAGGCTCACTTCTTCTCCTCTCCTTTCAGTCGAGACTCACTTTTCTCTCCTGCCATTCCACACCAGCCGTTCCTGCGGTTCCAGTGGCAGAAGCTCTTGTTTAGCGAGAGTCGTATTCGGATTCTTTTTTTCGGAGACAGAAAGATCCCGCCCATTTCTGTTTTGCTTTCGAACTGAGGGTCGATTACATTGAGTCGGGGTGTTCACGGTCCGGATTGGTCCGGTTTTAGCTCAAACCATGACCAAACCGGACCTAACGGTTAATTTTTTTTCTTGTCCATAACCGAACCGGCTTTATTTTTTAACCGGCCACAATCCAGACCGCATTGGACGGTCCGGTTTGGCGGTTAACCGGTTAAATCCAAAATTCTTGTTTTGGGCCTTCAATTTTTATTTTTTTTATTTTGGGCTTAATTTTTGTTTTTCAATTTT
>CACSLK010024742.1:11594141-11604330 GCA_902706635.1 Striga hermonthica
TATATAAATTTGAACACACATGTGGGGCCCACCACCTCCACATTAAAACCCAAAATCACCCAACAAACCCATTAACTCCCTCTCTCTCACACACTTACACACACTCCTCACATCGTGCACACACAGACGCCACAACCGCCATCCGTCGTCAGCCGCCCATCGCCCGCCGCATGCCGCCTGTCTGATGAACACCACAGCCACCTGCCGCACGCACACCGCCTTAGATACCGCCGGGGAACACCATTTGCAGCCTGTCGGATTCCGACCGCCAACACCGAACCGCCGCCGTCGGCCCAGTCGCCACCGCCACAGCCCAAAACTGCTTCACCCCCGACCAGGTCTGCCATCTCCGCGATCGAACAGCCACATACATGAACACTTCGCCGTCGACGACCATGTGCGATTCTACATCGTCTGCATCCGGCTCTTCCGTCAAACGCCTTGCGCGACGCCGCAACGTCTCCAGCAACCTTCAAGGCTTTTTTCTCCGCGCGAGACCAAGTCCCGGCCGAATCGAGCCGACCGTGAGATATCGCCTGGGATGACTCCGGAAACACTGTTCCGCCGTTCAAATTCCGGTCGGGCTGCTGATTTGGTCGCCTCCAGCAAAAGGAAGAGTCGATTGGGCTCAAGATGGTGCCACTGTTTGTGAGGCTGCGTCAGATACAAGCAGTTTTAGGGATATGGGTGATTTAGTGAGAATTAGGTAATTTTTAGGGACAAAAATGCAATTTTTAAAACTTTAAGATGTAATGTAATTTAATTAATGGGATATATATACATTTTTATTTTAAACTATAATAAATATAAAATATTTGTTAAAGGCACATTTATGTTCAATTAATTGCACTTTATATTCTGGTTCATTGCACGACAATGATAAATAAAATGTACAATGCGTGTGTTTATATGCAATTTCAAAAATTTATCACCGAAATAATTAATATATAAAAAAATAATGACAATAATCGAATCAACATAACAAAATTTGTACCGAATTCATGTTAGTTGGGTCTCGTTCTATTTTGTGCAATCCAATAGGCATTTATGTGCAATTCATATAACCATAATGTGCATTCGCAACACATACAAATATTCTAGATAAAAAAATAGTGTTATTTTTTATAAAATAAATTATTAAATAAAAAAGGTAATATTTGTCATATAATTTGACATGTTCAGTTATTTTATTTATTTAAATTGACCAAATTCGAGAGTTAACCAACTAATATATCCGATTGATACTCAATATTACTGAATTATAGTATTTACATCGTATTATTTTATACGGTGCAACATGTTGTGTTATAATGTGCAATGTATTACTGTATAAGGTGCAACATATTGATATTTGGTATATTAGCATGCTTGTGTTTATTGGTACGTTACATGATAAAGTGCAACATATTATTCTATATAGTGCAACATGTCATTTTATAAAGTGCGACATTACTATATATATAGCGCACTACCTAATTTATATATTTCTAGATAAATTATGGGTAAAATTGTCATCAATTAATCAAAATAATTAAAATAGTTATTTATTATTTTTCTTATATATTTATTTATTATTACAAAATATTTTTATATTTTATAATTTTTATTTATTATTTTATTTCATATTACAAGATATTTTATATTATTTTAATATATTATCTTATTTTTATTTAATATTTTATTTTTATTTAAATACATATGCACAGTATTGTTTTTTTATTAACTCTCAATATTTATAGATTTAACCCATGGGTTAAATTGAAATATAAATAGAATTATTAAAATTGCACACAAGTCCCTATACATCATCTAATTCTCAAAAAGTTAGCCCAAACCCCATTCCAATTTCAGCTTTTGAAATCGCCGCATCACCTCCTCCCACACCGGCGATGGCGAGTTTCGAGCTCCAGGAAGCGGCGGAGCGTACGGTGATGGCGTCGCCGATGATATCCACCTACATCAGCCATGTTTTCCTCCCAACGACCGAGGATGGAAGTCGCCGGAGATGAGTAGGGGGTAGGGGCAGCGACGAAGGTTTGTCTTGAGAGGAATCGAAGATTGGACGCTGTTGGATGTCACCGGAGATGAACTGAAATGGCCGGCGAAAGCGGATGGGATTACAGTGGATGCGGTGGCGGCCGCGGTTAAGGTGTAGTGCATCGATGGCGCGGTGGAGGCGGTGGTGAATATAGTGGCCAACCTTGTATGCTGTGTGCGACCGCCGGCGGCGGCGGTGTGTGTTCTCGCCGGCGGTCTGTGTGTGTTGTGTGTGTGTGTCGCGTGGGGGTGTGTCTGTGTTGTGTGTGTAACTGTGTGTGTCATTATGTGTGTGTTGGATGTCACATGTCTGTTTTAATTTCTGGTCAATGTGTGAGAAAGAAGAGTAGGTGAGATGTCACGTGTCATTATATTATTTGATGGAGGTGAGTGTTTGTTGGTTCTATAATTGATATTTAAAATGTCCAAAATACCTTAATGAATAAATAAATGCTGGATTTTTAGTATCTGTTAGATCGTTTGATCCGATGATTGTGATGTATTCTTATTTCTTTCACTGAGAACCATTCTCACTAGAACCCAACCTTATATATATATATATATACATATATATATATATATATATATGTCCGGTCGGCTCGTGACCGGCCGGGGGGCCGGGTTTTTTCGCGATCGTCCGGCCCCCCAATACGTGCAAGAAGGGCGGCGTTCGGTTTAGTCGGTTTATTCGGTTCGGTTCTAAAACCAAATCGAATATGTAAAATTTCGGTTTTCGGTTTTAAAACCGAACCGAACCGATAATTCTGGTTCGGTTTTAGTTCAGTTATTAAAGATTATTCGGTTCGGTTCGGTTTCATATTGTAATACAATTTTGGTTTTTGGTTTTTTCGGTTCGGTTCGGTTTTCGGACCGAACCGACCGATGCTCACCCCTAGCGTCCGCTAAAGCAGACCAATCGCTCGCTTTAGCGGACGCCCGCGGGTCGTATGGGATCAAGGACCGTACGGCCCGAGCCGCATCCGGGGGCGCCGACCGGACGCGGCAACAGAATTTTTTTTTAAAAAAAAATTAAAAATTATTTAGATTATAAAAAAAAGTAATTACCTTGCTAGAGAAATATGCTTGCCGAGGACGTGGAATTTTTTCGACATTTTTTTAGAATTTTTTTTAAGGTCGAATTGCTCGTTGAAGTTCGGGATTTAGAGAGATAGAGAGAGGTTAGAGACGATGAGTTTAAGGGAAAAATTGTAAAGGGAGGAGGATACGTAGTAATAGGGGGCCGGTGAATAGCGATTTACTTAAATTATCTAGCCGCAAAATCCTTTTCAACTCATTTTGTGTCGTTAAGTCTTAAATCGGAACATTTTATTTTTATTTTTGGTTAATTGCGTATAAAACACCAACCTTTAGTGTAATTGCAAATAAAACTCAATTTTTTCAACTTTACAACAAAATACCAAACCTTTATTACGTATTGCAATTTTGTCTGAACATCACTTTCCGACCAAGTCCTGCTGACATGTCCGATCGAAAATTTTACGTGGCACCGATTAAGATTGCGTGACACTCAAATCCACGCCACACTTATTTTTTCTTCATTTTAATCCCATTTTCTTCTCATTTTGCCCCAATTTTGTAGCCCACTTTTATTAGGAAAAAAAATTCGGCTCTCCATTTCTGATCGATCAATGCGATTCACCTTCGAAAATCACGGCGACTTCATGACTTGATTCTTCACCCCAAAAATCGAGTTCACCACATGCTTGAGCCGAAAAGTGATGTTGAAACAAAATTGCAATACATAATAAAAGTTTGGTATTTTGTTGCAAAGTTGAAAAAGTTGAGTTTTATTTGCAATTACACTAAGGTTATGGTTTTCTATGCAATTAACCTTTTTTTTTTTGAAATGATAATGAAAATAAATATAATTCAAGAACCAAGTTCAAAGTACAACCAAATAACCAAATGGTTAAAAAAGTTTACTCCGAACAACAAACCTCGAAGTAGACTGTCCCAGGAAAATCAACAAAGATTACCCCTACCAGCCTCAATGGCTAAGTTCCTAGACGACAAACACAAACTACCTCCAAACAAAAAAGAACAAGAACAACCTGAAAAGGTCGAAGATACATTATCTTCTACAACACCCTCCAAATGAGGAGGAAAACCAGCTCCAGTAATAAGTTTTTGCACCAGGTCCTGATGATCAGTCAAGCAAGAAAAGTGAGCCCATCCATGTCCCCTTGCCATCTCCAAACTCCATTTGATCCCTGACAGGTGATCTTCATCTTCTGAATCAGTACAAACCCCCACCTCAGCCCAGGTTTTCAGAATTCTCCGATCTCTTCTTGCCACACAGCCTCTATCTAGTGCACCCTGAGATGATGTCCAAGTACTGCCAGCTATACTCCTATGTTGTCTTGCTACTTCTATTCTTCTTAGGATTCGCATTTAAGAATTCTCCCCAGGACATTCTTGCCTTTTCTACTAGAATTCTATCCAGCATTCTCTCCTTCTGAAAAACCCACCCATTCCTTGCTTTTCATAAGGCCCACACTAAGTAAGCAGAAAAACTGATTCTCTCATCCCAACAATTCCCTTTTTTCTATCATTGTTGGTTTCTATCCACCATTTTTTGAATTCTCCCTTTTCCTTTCTCCACATGACTTCATGTTGTGCCACTTAGTTTCCAACACCTCTGAGCCCTGTCACAACTGAAAATCATATGGTTCGGGTTTTCTTCTTCCAGTCCACAATGGTCACATATGCTCTCCATATCCACGTCTTTCTTCTTCTTCTTTTTTTTTTTCTCAAAACGATAGATCCATTAATAAAAAACACGTAATTACAACCAACTCACTAGCCGGAATAGGAGGACTACCCAAGGCAGCTTAGAAACTACAACACACACTACAAACAAAAAGAAAAATAAATACTCCCCACGGGAGAATAAAATAACTCCCAAAAGGAGAATAACAGATAAAACACTCCACAAACAAAGAAAAAAAACACCAAACAACAACAAAAACCAAAAACAACAAAACACCAACAACAAACACAACACACCAACAACAAAATAAGGCAAAACTAAATGGAAAAAGCCCTCCACTCCCGCCAGCAACAACGAGCCACACTCGCGGACGCCCCGACAAGAAGACAGAGACACGACTCAACCCAGATCTAGAAACTGCAGCATCGACCTAACTAAAACTGGACTAAAACGAGCCAAACTGCCAACCCGAGCCACTTCACCCTTCACCGAAAGCCTAAGCCCGGATAACCCCCCAACACCAAACCTGTCAAGATAGTCGATCAAAACCTCCGGCAACCCACCATCTCATTCGTCGAACCAGTCGTCCCAACACCAGGAGACAAGGGGTCCAAGAGAACGCACCTGACCACGAGACTCAGCCTCTGTCCGCCTCCGGACGGCGGATAGTGGCGGCGACCATGAGACCCAAAAAGACGCCGGGTCCCCTCTGCCATGGCCACCAAGAGAGGAGACAAACCACTACGGGCTATAGGGGAAGCCTGAAAGGGGAGATCGTCAGCCCCCCAGTGATGAGCGGCACCGCTAGGAGGCCGACTCCGGTGGAAGCAGAAGCGAATTAGTGAGAGAGAAGGAGGCTAGGGTTTTTTCTTTTTGGGGATTTTTTACTCCGCGAGAGAGAGATTGTAAGAGGATGTATCTTGAGTTTTGGATTTTCACTTCTTTCTTCTTCAGCTATTTCCACTATATTAAACCAACATCTTCGTAAGAATTTTTTTTTTATTTTTCTTTGAAATAGTAATTTCGAAGAGAACTCCCACATCTTCTGAATTATACTCTTCCCAGAACATAAGCTGAGTGTTAGAGTGTACTGTAATAGATCGGCTTTGAGTTTTTGGCAATACCATTTTGATCTGGCAATCATGTTTTGGTCAAGTATTTATGTTTGTATTTTATTTATTTATGCGAGCATAAGATCCTTTATTTTACATTATGGATAGTATGGTTCGATGTTTCGAACAGAAATATCATATTATCAATTCCTTGTAAAAAATATATAATTAATTCCCAGTCTAGACAAAATTAAACGACTTGTTGGTAAAAGACTGTAGTGTAATTTTTGATTCAGTTGATCTTTGACTCATAAATTACATTAGTACTTTATGAGTATTGAATGGACCATGGAGGATAAGATTATTTGAATACTGACCTACTAAATAAATTAGACATTAGTAATTGATGCCTTCTCTTAAGCCGTAAGATCATAAATAGGCATATATACTCATCACTTGTTTATTTGATTTACCAAACGTAATTCCTATTTTATTAGGATGACATACTCAGTATTTTGGTAAATGATGATTTTTATATGATATACTGTTAAAATTGTTTACGATCACTATGTCCTGGTCTGTTGGGTTGATGGCGTCCCTAAAATGAGCTCAGAAATGAATATTACGTTAAGCCCTGCAGGCAGAGTAAATTACAATATAATGAATAAAAAATTGAGTTGTACTAATTTCAGATCCTATGTGATTAAAAAAAATTGATTAATTATACTTTCAGTAATTTAATTAACCAATGGATGTTTGTTGTTTATTATGTTTTTGCGCTTATTTTCGTGTGTTTTATGTATTTTGGTTGAGTGTTTTTTAGGTCTGTATTATTTTCGATCGGTCCATTTTTTCTTGTTTCGTGCATTTTTATTCTCGTATTGTGTTTTGTGATTTGGCGTATTTTTCTTGTCTTTTTGGTGTTGAATAGGTCCATTTGTCCGAGCCGAGCAAAAGGAGTCGTCCGAGCAGAGTCAACCGAGCCGATCGAGCCACTCGAGCCGTCCCAGGCCATGACCGGGTCTGGACCCACGTACCTGCCGCGCCGTACCTTGCAGCCCGTGCCCGCAGCAACCCAAGTCATCCCGCGAGCTTGCCAGCCGCGCGCGTGAAACGCCTCCAGCTCGCGAATGGCGCGCCCCTAGCTCGCAAATTCATCCCCGCGCCCGCGAAGCTTCAGTAGCCCGCGGGTTCCACCAGCCGCGCCCGCGGATATGCTGCCCAGCTCGCGAGTGCTTGCCTGCTCGTGAGTTCATAGCTCTACACCCACGAAATCATTACCAGGCCGCGAGTTTCTCCTTTCGTGCCCCTGCTCGCGAGTCGGCACCCCGCGCTCGTGAAACACCATGCCTGCCTGTGAATTCTTCATCTGCGAATGCAAATTCCCTATCGTGGTCGCGTGCTCGCGAGTGCTGCGTTTCCAGTGTCAGCACACGTCCGCGCCAGCGGCCTATCCCGCGCGCTCGCGAGTGCCAATGCTCTGCCAGTGCCTTGCCGACTTACGACCTCGCGAAACTTTTGGACACCTCGCGAGTTTTTGACTAAATGTGAGAGTTTTTAGTATGTGTTTGTGGTGTAGCTATAAATAGACTTGTTGCTTTATATTTTGGGAACAATTCCTCATTTTCTATTTTCTTTTTAATTTTTTTCCTCTCTTCTCTCTCTGGTTTTCTTTGTCTCTCTAAGGGCTCCAAGACCCTATTATTTATTGTACTATTTATCCATCAAGATTACAACTTTCTGGCTTATTTCTTCTCGTGGATGCACTAGAGACCTGGAGACTTCGTTTAAGGTCCATGATCTCGTGAGTCTTGCTTGTCTTTACATAGTGGATTTATTCTAGGGTTAAGATAGGAGCGTCCATGAGTCGATTATACTATCATCGTCGTAGGCTAGGGATTATGTGAATTGTTATTGATTGCGTTATCTTAATTGCGTGAGCAAGAATTGATTGAGAGATCAATAATATTATTCTAGTAGAATGTTTTATTATTTATTCAATTAGGAAAAAGAATAAAATTATCTTCTAGAATTTTCCTAAGTAGAAGTATATAATTTTTTCTAGAATATTACCAAGGTTGGAAGATATGCAAGTCTTCTTGAAGGGTAATTATGTGAAAGGGATTTGGTATTTTTGAAGAAAAATGAGTTGAAGGATATTAGGTTTCCTAACCTAATTGGAGAAGTCCATATTTAGCATATCCTTAAGGTCCCTAATGTTGCCTATAAATACACCAAGTCCCAACCTCTTTTGATGTTACAGATTGGCTGATTTTTTTGTCTTGAAATAGGAAAGAAAAATCGAGTATCATATATAATGAGAGTTCGGGAGTTACGTTTAGTCGCATCACCAAGACTATTCGAAGTAGGAGTATAAGGTCATGCAATTAGAAGATCTTAGGGTCCGATATATTTCGAGCATCTCGACGAATATACTACCATCGAAAAATTATTCCGACGAATTCGACAACTTACCGGACGACGCCGTGAACCAGCCGCACACCACTGCACGTGACCACCGGAAAACTTCTCCCAGCTGCGAGCCAGCCGCACGAGTCATCCACCAACGATGCACGTTCCCAGATGCACGAGTCAATCACTCGACGCACGACCTGCACGCTCGCGCCCAACGCTTGTGAGACTTCAGCACCCGACGTGCGTAACCGCAGAGAGCACCCCACGCGTGGCTAGTCTTAAGGCAGCGCCAAATGCGCAACTCGACCCGTGCGACCGGAGCTCCCGACCGTATCCCAATGACTCGTGATACAAGTCCGGCTGCCCGACAGACTCTGCGGTTCAGGCGATCTCATAAAGAGGAAATCTACAATGTTTTAGAGTCGAAAAAATTTGTAACGACAAGTCCAAATCCTAACTATATATTCTGCTGCGTTAGGATTTAATTTGTTAGATTTTGATGTGTATATCGATGATGTTTCTAATAGAATCCAATAACTGGTATCAAAGCCCAACCTTAATTCATCTTTGTGCACAACTTGAATTAGGCCTTACCTGCATACATGAATTACTTGTGTACGGCCGTAACCCATAGTAGATTATGTTAGTATTATATATTGAAAGCTTGAATTTGGATGATATTACACTTTTACCCTTTATGAATGAGAATCATGTTAGATTAACCAAGTTCTATGTTATGTTGTTTTGCACTTAGATAGAATGGGTCGTCATTGGGCGAACAAAAAATCATTCTATCAGTCACTTGTGAAACAAGAATTGTGGTTCACAACCTAGATGGAAATGAACACCCCATCCGAACGGTTGTAGTGTCAACGGTAGAGTTTGTCTTGACTGATTAGTTGCATTAGTACATTTATATATTGAACAGGATCCAAGAGAGGAAAAGTACGTTTTATACTAATCGTCGTAAACGAACTAGACCTCGGTTAATTACTTCGTTCTCTTAACCCGTAAGGTATTAAATAGACATATATATGCAGTATATATTATTTTGATTCACTTGGGCGAGTTCAGTTCCTTGAATTAATATTCCTACTGTCTTGGGTAATATTATTGTATGTATGATGTGCTATTAGGATATTTACAGGCACCATGTACGTTTAGTTTGATGATGTCCCCGAAGTGAGTTCATGAAGGATTATTATGCTAAATCCTGCAGATAGATTAATTTCTGGCATAGAAATAATGTGATGAACGAGCGCTAGCTTCCGTGAAATAATAATATATTAATTGATTCTTGATTGTCAGTAATCAAATTAATTAATAGACATTATATCATAAACATGAGAAGGTAATTCGGGTAATTATTATTGGAGTCTCAATTGTAAATTGGGCTAGGAAAAAGTAGTGCAATAATATTGTGCTAGTGGATCTTGTAAATTGGCTAGGAAAAAATAGTACAATAATACTGTGTTACTGGATCATATTATTATTTGATTTATTGGAGGAGTGGGCCAGACCCACAGTTAGTCTAATTAATTAAGAAGCCATATTCCTAATCTTCTAAGGATTCCTACTATAACTATATATACACCATTAGGCTCATGGAAAAGAGGAGAAGAGATAAAAATTCCCGTACGTGATATTTTATAATACACGCTCGCCCATAGTCTCTCTCTCTCTCTATCTCTCAAGTTTTTGTTCAAGTTTTATCTTATTCTTGTTGCTCCATCGATACAGTTGAAGAGGTGTTTGAGTAATACAGTAGAAGATCACGAGATAACTAAGATATCGTGATCATCCGAAGGAGATCAACTAGAGCTGACCGCCGCGAGGAGTTGACGATCGCCGACCGCCGCGAGGAGCTGACGATCGCCGACCCTGCGATGATCACCGACCGCCGCGCGAAGCCCAGCCCCGCCAATCGCGATGTCGCGCCAGCCCCGACGACCTC
>CACSLK010024742.1:11610370-11626536 GCA_902706635.1 Striga hermonthica
AAAAGATGGGTGAATGTCTCGATCTCAAAGGTACCGGTCTCAGCACAACAATGGCAGCGGGAGGGGAAGGAGAACCCTCTCGCCTGTATCACAGAGACACTTTTATTAAATTAAATTAGACACTTTTATTAATTTAATTTTATATGTCTTTCTCATATTTTTGTTGGTATAAATATTACACTTAATATGTGTAAAGGTTAAGTGTGTACATGTTCTTACCATCAATGATTATTACTCTTTTTAGTTAAACAAATATTTAAATTTAATTAGAATAAATGCATATTTTTGTAATAATTATACAACTTTGTTTATCTGACGTGAACTTATTTATTCGATTAAGAAATATTTTTATTATTGTTTATATTTTTATTATATTTTAAATCACTTTAATAATTATTTAAAGTATTACTTATTTTTATTTCTTAACTAATTATAAATTCAACATATGTCCTTATAAGTAATTTTACATGTTAACAGCTGATTAAAAATAGCTAATTTATCAAACACTCTCTTACAAACCGCTAAAATAATTAGTTGGTCAAAACAACAAATACAATCCGCTTGTCAAAGTAGCTAATGCAATCCGCTAACAGCTAACAACTAACCGCTGATTACCAAACAAGGCCATTATATTTTTCTTGCAGATTATATCGCATAGCACTATAGCATTTCGAAATATATGTGTACCATAAAAGGCTGAAAAAAACATAAAAAAATAGTAAAAATACTCCTTCATTTTGAGTACAACAATTCCTTTACCGGGTGATACCGCGATCCAAGGGCATTCTTTAGAGCAGCTCCGATGTTGCTTATGTTAGAAACTTTGTGTCAAAATACACGGAAATCCTACGAACTGAAGTGTATTTTTCAGTTCTTACAAATAATCTAAAAATAGAAAAGTACAACTGAACTTAAAAATTAAATTGCAACTGAAAAACGAAAAGATTAAAGTCGAGGCGAGTAAACTCTTTCCGCAAGAAGAATACACCCCGTGTGGCAGCTAATGGTTCTGGCGTAACTTCCCCAAAGATACAACGACAAATGTCTCTAAATCTGTAGCACACCAGATTTACGAGTTCCGGCGAACTGGAATGGAGTCGAGAATTGAGCACTTAAAAATAAAAGTAGTATCATAAAACAAATAAAAATATCACTTGTTCCTTATTTTTTGGTATTTTTATATCCGATATTTGGACATATATCTTTCTTTTCTTTCCTTTCTTTTTCTATTTATTTCCTTTTTTTTCTCTGTTCTGAGCTTTATGTGTGTTCTTTTTCTTTGCAAGAGAGGTGATACATATAGCAAATGGGCAATATGGTTGTTGGAAAGTAGAGAAAATTTGTTTGAGTGGTTTAACAAATTAATATGGTAGTTGTGGTGGTTGATCAAATGAATGGAGGTTGAACAAATTAATACTACACTCACATTGACTGACAATCCCCCACATGAGTGTAAATTTCATACTAGTGTGCTCAATCCTCACAAAACTCTATTGCATCAGAAAAGCTAGTTTGTGGCTTTGAACATTTCTTAGTGAACATCATCGGATGTACTGGCGGCCTAGTGGACATAATGCTTTGAACTATTCCTCCATAGTGTACACCCAGATAATGACATTCACAGAATAAAGTCTTAACTCCATTCCGTTCTATCGTTGTGTCCGCTTTGGCCATGACAACACTTTGGATTCATAAGTGGTTACATTTGAAGTGGCCCACACTTGACACTTATATAGGTGACCTCCCTATCAAGAGTATCATATATTACTCCACCTTACAAGGTTAGGGATTCATTAAATGTCCATATGACTTACCCTCACTACAATCAACAGGTAATCTTGCACTTGGAGTGCTCTAGGGAGTAGCTTTAGACATTCATATGTTCCATGTGCTCAACTGAATTTTCATAGCTTAGTTTTCTCTTTGAACCAAATTCGTGGGATCTCTACTCAACATGGTAGGGTTACCACTATGATCATTCTTTACATTGTGGATTTTTAAGCCCCTTCCCTCTAGCAAACTTTCCAATTGATCTTTATTCAATCTTTTCGTCAAAGGATCAGCCAAATTTTCCTTAGACATCACATAGTCAATAAAAATAATACCATTTGTGATCAATTGATGTACGGTATTATGTCTACGACGAATATGTCTAGACTGTTATACGAGTTGCTTTGCGCCCTTCCTATAGCAGCTTGGTTATCACAGTAAATCATCACAGGCGGCAAAGTCTTATTCCAACATGGAATATCAAATAAAAAACTTCTAAGCCACCCGGCTTCTTCACCAGCTTTATCGAAAGTGATGAACTCTGATTCCATCATTGAGCGAGCTATACATGTTTGTTTTGTGGATTTCCACGAATTACACCTCCAATACAGAAAACATATCCACTAGTGGAGCGAGAATCTCTCGAATCTGAAATCCAGCTTGCATCATAGTACCCTTTAAGTACGACTGGATATCTCGAGTATTTTAGCCCATATTTAAGGGTGTACCTCAAGTACTTAAGTACCATTCTCAAAGCATTCCAGAGCTCATGACTGGGATTGCTCGTAAATCTGCTCAACTTATTCACCGGATAGGCCAAGTCTGGTCGTGTACAATTCGTCAAGTACATCAGACTCTCTATTATCCGTGAATATTCCAACTGAGCCACTTGTTGCCCTTTATTGACTACCAGATTTATACTGAGATCAGGGATGTCTTACACCTAGGCTGTGCACCGTCATAGGTATAAAATTTCTTGAGCACTTTCTCTACATAATGAGATTGTGACAAGACAATTCCATCTTTGGTTCTGATAATCCTTATTCCAAGAATAACATCAGCCAAACCCATATCTTTCATGTCGAAATTTCTCTTCAACACTCTTTTCGTATCCATGATCACTTCATGGCTACTCTCCGTGATCAACATATCATCTACATGTAGACATACAATCACAAATGTATTTGATGTACTCTTGACATAAACACATTTATCACATTCGTTGATTTTGAAATAATTTAACAACATCACGTCATCAAATTTCAAATGTCATTGTTTCAGAGATTGTTTCAGTCCGTACAAGGATTTGATTAATCTACACACTTTTTTCTCTTGTCCAGGTGCAACAAACTCTTCAGGTTGTTCCATGTATATTTTTTCTTCCAATTCACCATTCAAAAATGTCGTTTTGACATCCATTTGGTGAATCTCAAGATTCTGCAAAGCAGCAATCGAGAGAAGCACTCTTATAGATGCTAAACGCTTAGATGAATAAATATAAAAGAAATCATATCATTCCTTTTGTTTAAAGCCTTTGACCACCAATCGTGCTTTAAACTTATCAATCGATCTATCAGCTTTATATTTTCTCTTTAGGATCCACTTACATCCTAAAGGTTTATAACCATCAGAGAGATCAACCAACTCCCTAGTATGATTTTGCATAATGGACTCAATTTCGCTACCTGCTTTTTTCCAGAGTGGTCCATCTGGGCTGGACAGAGCTTCCTTAAGAGAACTCGGTTCATCATCCAACGTGTACGTAATAAAATCATGTCCAAATGTTTTAGCCGTTTTTACCCTTTTACTACGTCTCGGTTCTTCATTAGTACCTTTTGGTACAGAACCACTAGCAGTTTCATATGTTCGTTTACTAGAACTAGATTTTGCCATTTCCTTCAGAGGAAAAATATTTTCAAAGAATATAGCATTACTCGACTCAATTGTGGTAGCCACAGATATCTCTGGATTTTCTGATTAATGAACCAGAAATCTATATGTTGTACTATTGTAAGTATATACAATTAATATACAATCGACCGTCTTTGGTCAGATGCTCACTTGTTTAGGTTCAGGTACTGAAACCTTAGCCCAACACCCCTACATTTCAGGTATTTATAAGACGGCTTAAGGTTTTTCCGCATTTTGTAAGGAGTCTCATCTTTCTCTTTAGGTGGTATTTTATTCAGGATATGATTTGCTGTTAAAACAGCTTCTCCCCACATGTTTTGGGTTAGTCCTGAATTTATCAACATGGCATTCATCATGTCTTTTCACGTACAGTTCTTGCGTTCAGCAACACCGTTTGTCTGTGGAGAATAAGAGGCTGTAGTTTGATGATTTATGCCATATTCAGAACATATTTGTTCAAAAGGAGCTACATACTCCCTACCCCTATCACTTCGGGTTATTTTAATCCATTTGCCGAGTTGTTTTTCAACTTCAGTCTTATAGATTTTAAACGCTTCCACAACCTCGTCTTTGCTTCTTAACAAATATAAGTGGCAAAACCTTGTGCAATCATTGATAAAAGTTACAAAATACTTTTTACCCGTTCTTGTTTGCATAGTTTTCAGATCACATACATCAGTATGGATCAAGGTTAATGGTTCAGTACTCTTTTCCACCGAGTGAAAAGGCAACTTAGCCATTTTTACTTCAATACAAATTTCATATTTCTTATGTGATTTTATTTTAGAATTAGGAATTAATTCTAAATTCATCAACCGTTTAATTGCATTTAGATTTACATGTCCCAATCTAATATGCCATAATTCAGAGCACTCAACGGTATAAACAAAAATAGGCTTCATTTCAACGGTTATACGGCTCACGACCATTACATTCATTTTGAACAAACCCTTGTCGAGATACCCACGACCAAGGAAAGTTCCAAACTTGCTAAGAACAAACTTCTTAGCATCAAACACCAGCCTAAATCCCTGCTCACAAGAAGAGATTCAAAGACCAAATTCTTGTGAATGGTTGGGACATGCAGAATATCCTTAAGCTTCAACTTCTTTCCAGAAGTCAGCTTCAGCACCACAGTGCCCACCCCAGCCACATCAGATGTGAAGGAGTTTCCCATGTGAAGTTTTCGATCTTTATCAGGAGTGTTTCCAAAAAACCTCCTTATCAGAACACACATGACGAATGGCACCAGTATCGATGTACCACTCTCTTGGGTTATCCACCAAATCGGCTTCAAACACCACAACCGACATATCAAAGTCGGTCAATTCACCCGGCACAAGGCTGTATTCAGCAACAAGAGCACTCGGTTGTGCTTTCTTTTGCCCAGTTTTCTTAGGCTTCCTGCAGTCCTTAGCCATATGGTTCGACTTTCCACATGTATGGCAAGTGCAGTAAACTTCCAAACCTTGGCGGGATGCTTTCTCTTTTTCTAGATCTTTCTCTTGCTCGAGTTGCCTTTCTCCAGCAAGTTGGTACCTTCCATCTTCGGGACTTTTCCTGACGAATTACGATTGTCCTCCTCAATACGAAGACGAACAATCAGGTCTTCAAGACTCATCTTCTTTCTCTTGTGTTTGAGATAGTTCTTGAAGTCCTTCCAGCCTGGTGGCAGCTTCTCGATCACAGCCGCTACTTGGAATGACTCGCTCAACGTCATCCCTTCAACATGTATATCGTACAAGATCAGCTGGAACTCTTGCACTTGTGACACGACAGTCTTCGTGTCAACCATCTTGAAGTCAAGAAATTTGCCGATGACGAATTTCTTCGCCCCGGTATCCTCAGTCTTGTACTTCTTTCCAAGGCAGCCCAAATCTCCTTGGCAGAACCAACAGAGTTGTACACATTATACAACTCGTTACTGAGTCCATTCAGGACATAGTTCCGGCAAATGTAATCACCTTGCCCCCAAGCCTCGTACGCAGTGCGTAGTTCAGCATTGATTTCATTTTCAGCAATGACAAGGGGGTCGTCCTTCCAGTATTTCACCAAACCTAAAGTAGTCTGGTAAAAATGCATTTTTGTTGCCACCTCTTAAAATCAAGCCCATTGAATTTTTCGGGCTTCTTAGCAGTAGGGACATGGACAGAAGGTACATGATTGACTGGATGTTGATGTTGAGAACCTTGTTCATTGTATGCCATCAGTTCAATAGGTTGACTGATATTCTTCTTGCGATTGTTAGAAACTTTGTATCAAAATACACGGAAATCTTACGAACTGAATTGTATTTTTCAGTTCTTACAAATAATCGAAAAATAGAAAATTACAATTGAACTAAAAAATTAAATTGCAACTAAAAAACGTAAAGATTAAAGCCAAGGCAAGTATTCAGGCGTAACTTCTCCAAAGATACAACGATAAACGTCTCTATATCTGTAGCACGCCAGATTTACGAGTTCCGGTGAACTGGAACGGAGTCGAGAATTGAGCACTTAAAAATAAAAGGTAGTATCATAAAACAAATAAAAATATCACTTGTTCCTTCTCTTTTGATATTTGTATATCCGATATTTAGGCATATATCTTTATTTTATTTCCTTTCTCTTTCTCTTTCTTTCCTCTCTTTTTCTCTGTTCTGTGCCTTCTGTGTGTTCTTTTCCTTTGCAACAGAGGTGATACATATAGCAAATGGGCAATATGGTTGTTGGAAAGTAGAGAAATTTTGTTTGAGTGATTTAATAAATTAATATGGTAGTTGTGGTGGTCTATCAAATGAATGGAGGTTGAACAAATTAATATTACACTCACATTGACTGACAGTAAATCTAGCATATTACGCTAGAATAGAGACAAAATTGCTCTCCAACGACGCACTACATCTCTGCACTACTCTAGAGTTATGAACAGTATGGCTCTACATCTAGAACGGTACTATTCATTACTCTATAATTTTTATTTGCTTTTTTATTTTTTATATTATATATAATAGATTTATCTTAAATTTATTATTTGACAAAGTTCGTACCACTACATTTGTAATTTTTTAGAATTATATGAAATTATTATTTTTAAAAAATATATATTTATATTAAGTTACTATATAATAAATCAAATAATATATAAAAATTATAATTCTTTGTGGAATAATATTTTAAACTAGTAGCAGACTCAACTAACATCATTATATATTTTATTTTATAACATAATATGTCCAATTAAATAATATTTTGACATGTTAAATAAATTAAAATAATAAAAATAATATATGTGGAGTAGAATGTAGCGCGAACAGTTGGAGACCGAGTTTGATTTTTGTTTAACTCTACTCTACACTAGAGTAGAGTAAACTCTACACTAGAGTGGAGATAAAGACTGGAGATGGTCTTAGCTACCGGACCATACCTTCTCTAGACGCTTATGGTAAATGAATACATTATCCCGCCTATGTTCAATTACAGGCAATCGCCGATCAAGCCTAGCTTCCTAGTGGCAAAAGTTATGAATTTTTTTTATTTTCTTTTTCTTTTCCGGAAGGTCAATTTCAAGTTCAAAAGTTCACGCCCGTATGATAGAAAGTTTGAAAGTCTATTTTCATTCACAACGGTGACGTCAGATCAGACAAATTCCATCTCCCGATCTATCTGTTCATCTATATATATTATAAAAAGACGAGTGATTTTGTAAAAATATGAATTGCCTAAAAAACTCTTGCTTTGAAATATTTTCAATGAAAAATTAATAATACAATAATACTCATCTTATCTTATATTTTTAATGCTAAATTAGTAATGCACTAATACCAATCTTATCTTATATCTTTAATTAACAAATAAAATACCTAAGAAACCCTTACTTTGACATATTTTTAATAATAAATTAGTAATACACTAATACTCATCATATCTTATATTTTTAATTAATAGCATAATAACTACTCATTATATCTTAGTAATACATATTTTATAATTCTAATATATAAACTTTTTTTTAAGAAAATTGATCCAAAAAATAGCATAATAAATTCTTATAAAGAATATAAATATTTTCAACTATTTATTTACAATTTTCAGAAACAATGAATTTGGGTAAAAAGGTATAATTTAATTAAGGGGTAACTTGTATATAATAAATAATTCTAAAGATACATACTTAATATTAATTATGAGAATATACCTAAAATTTTACCGAAATCATGCACCGTGAAATATATACATAATCAACAAAGTAGAAAAGTGAACAATTCATTTAACCACTTCAGTATTTAAGAAAATAAACTCTTTATTTAGAAAAAATATAGAAATCAAATATTAGTTTTATTGGATTTAATTTTGATCTCACAAAAATCGTCATTTATTTGTTTGTTTGTTTGTTTGATTGTTTTTTTTTTTTAATTGTGGTCACAAAGTCAATAAAGTTAACGAATCTTCACTTGACCATTAGGTGGTTAATATCAAGGTGAATAATATTTTAACTATTGACACTTACAATTTATAAAAATTTTCATTCAATAATTAACTAAAATATATCATCATATTTTAATTATTATTAATTTATTTGAGCCAAGATGGGCTCTAAATAAATAGTGAGAATTAAAATTTTTATACATTGAATATTTTATTTGTTGGTATTATCTTGAAATTTTTAAATGATTTTACGATTTTCTCAATGACATTTAAAGTTTATTTGACCGTAAGTATCTTATCAAATAAGATAATTATTTCAATTTATTTAATTTTGTAAGTTTATTAATACCTCTAAGTAAAAAAATTGAAATCGGTATTGTTTGTTCTCATAAAAGAAAACTAAGTGGCGGTAATTTTTTCTACAATTTAGGCTGCAAGCTCTGTTATTTATCACTAGTGCATATCCCGTGCAATGCATGGAGGAGCTAATATTTTAAACATTTTTTAGACCTTATTTTAAATATCATTGTTTATAATATATATTATTAAGCACTTCTCTTTAGACAATATTTTTTTATTTAAGGAGTATTATTAAACCTTGCAGTTTTGATTTTTTTTTTTTTTGTAAAAAAAAAATCAATTATACAATCAATGGTTGTTAATGTACAAAAAATAATAGAAAGAATCCACACTTTAAAGTAAATCTATTTTTTATTTTTATTTTTACACATCAAAATCATCTAATTTTTTAAGCACTTTCATATGCCAATTTCAATGTTACTTCAGACCAATTTATTCAATGATCAACCATTAGTCAAATTACTTATCGAATTAAAAGAGAAATCAAAATATTATCTTATATCATCTTTTTTTCTTTCTATTTTAATTTATTTTATCAAAACATTAGTAAAAATTTCTATTCCCATCATATATTTAATTATTATAAAATCAAATTCAATCTAATTAAAGTAACAATTTAAAATTATTATAAAATCAAATTCAATATAATTAAATTAACAAATTAGACAACATAACAATCGAAATTGGATTGAAAAATCTCAACTTACGTCATCCCATCAGAAACCAATAAACGTATCGAAATTTTCAATGTTTAAGGAAAAAATTATTGTGCTTTCAAAAAGAATTTTATTTTTACATAAGAAAAAATATAAGGAAAAAATCTACACGGGTGTTTATTAAATATTTCAAAAGCACCCTTAGAGGAAAATCAATAAACAAAATCTTTCAATAATTTTTAACATAAAGAAAAAAACAAATAATAAATATTTATTAATATATTTAACAATATTGTTTATTAATTTCAAATAGAGTAAAAGGCAAGATAATTTAAATTTGTTTTCAAAAAGTTTCTAATGTGTTTAATATTATGGTAAATATACCCGTAAGAATAATCTTACTATTTTTATTTAAAAAAATGGCAAGTTTATTAATGAGATAATTCGGTTAGGCAAAAGATTAATTAGTTAAAATATTGTAATAATTATATTTTAAAAAATTCGGTTAGATAAATGTAACTATATTAATTAGTTTGTTATAAATGTAATTATATGAAAGTTAAGATAAAATGAAATATACCTAAAAAATCTTGTGATATTTTTCTTTAAATATTTGAATTTAAAAATCTAATAACTAAATTTAGATTATATCACATAAGGAAAAAAATAAATAATAAATATTTATTAATATATTTAAAAATATAATTTTGAATTTAAAATAGAGTAAAATGAGTTTCATATTTGCTGGATTCTTTTAATTACCATTATTTATAAATGTATTAAAAATTTAAATAAAAAAAATGTTTTGAAAAATATATATATATATATATATTTTTTTTAAATCAGCCGCTCAGAAAGTATTTATTTCGAAAAATGTTACAACACAATTTTTGTTTTTTTTTTAATTAAATTTAATTTACCTAATATCCGATTTAAAATTTGGTTACGTAGAATCAAAAGGATTGTAAGGATCCACATATTTTAGAATTGTTTCTGCAATCAATCTATGTTATACGACTTATTTATTTCTTTATACACGATCATTGCACATGTTTTTTATCTTCAGTTTTATTTACGTAATATACTAATTAATTTCGGTGATTGACATTGATTGGGAACTTATTGGAGGCAAATTATAATTAATTTCACACAGTTATAGTTAGATTTTTTTTTTTAATTAAAGTAACATAAACATTAGTGGTGTAATTTTGGTGATTGAGATTGGTTGGGAACTTATTGGAATAAATCAATTTACATATTGGCACTCAATTTAAATAAGGAAGTGTGTTTCATACTGGATTCTTTTAATTACCATTAATAATAAACCATTAATTATAAACATATTAAAATTTTAAATCAAAACAAAAATTTTAGAAAAAAATATTTTATTTTTTAAATCAGCCGCTTAGAAAGTATTTATTTCAAAAAATGTTACAACACAATTTTTGTTTTATTATCTTTTTTTATTAAATTTTATGTCCAAAATAAACAAAAATATTCAAAATAATATTTTATTTAAATCAGACGCTTAGAAAGCTTTTATTTCGAAAATTGTTACAATTTTTTTTTTTGGTTTTTTTATTAAATTTTATTTATGTAAGATATACATTAGTGGTTAATTCAATTGAAAAAAAAAATAAAGATCATCCCATTTCTATTTTTTTGGTAAAAAAATCAAACGCATTTTGGCGAGTATATGTTACCACAAGATCTTCAAATTCTTTGTACACGTTTCTATTCTTAGTTTTATTCATTTATTTATTTATTCTTTTAGTTAAACAAAAGCATTTCTATATTTTAAGGAAAGTTAGAATCTCCTAGATTCTGTTATCTATAACTAACCTATAAAATCTATTACCATATAAAACATTAGCCAAATATTTCAAATAAAATTTGAGGGGAAAATTAAACATTTGAGCGGGAAAATGAAACAATTATATTTGAGTTTTTCAAACATTTTTCCTTAGCTCTTTTATATAGTAATAGATTACGAAGGGCCTTTGTGAAGATTGTGGATTCCTCACTACTTGAGAATAGTAGAAAAGATATGAAAATTGGTAATAAAAGAGTTGATGTATAACTTAATAAATATATTTAAGTTCAAAACATGCTTGATATGTAGTTACATTGTGAAAGACACTGTAACCAAGACAAAGAAAGTACCACAACTTCCTATCACCATGACAAAATGAAAAGAAAAGAATGCAACCCTCAAGGTAGAGGGCAACTCACATAAACATTAACATAAATCATGTTCTTTTATTGCTTCGTCGACTCTATTGCTTACGTTCGTCGAGGATGGCGTGGAACGGTTATCAGCCTGACATCATCAATCACTGGCCCACACAGTGAACCCGAGTTGTCACTCTTCATATGATAATATTCACTGAGGAACCTTATCCTAGTGCGTCGTGATATGGCTTTAAACCTAAGCCTCGCACGTTTAAAACCACCGGCACCCTTGGACTCGTAAGGAACTTGAATAGTCTCTTTGCCTGCGGTAGCCACAACCATCATCCACCCCTGGCAGCTATTCTTAGCATCTCCCACCAAGAATATTAAATCATATATTTTTCCGGGACGGGTTTTAACTGTCTGTGCTATGGCGCTTTCCCTTCCAGCAACTAGTTCAACTGCCCGTTTGCCGTTAGGCACCCCAAAGTGATCGGAATCAATGTATTTCACAGCCTTTAGGGACTCTAACATCCATCCAAGTAAGGGAGAGTGGTCATCCTCAATGTTGGGTGGGATTAGAACACCACAACTAGTGTTGGGGAAGATGTATGGCCCTTCTTCAAAGTTGCCATTTTTCAACAAATTGCCTATATAATATAAATATACAACCAAGAAGAGGAGAACAAAACAAAAAGCATTAATTAGTTGGATTCTTTGGATGCAATATAGACAAGTTTCGTTACAGAATCATTCTGTAAGTGTATTTAACTGTTAAATACACACGGAGAATATTGTGTGTAGTGTAAATAATCTACGGTTAAAAAACTAACGAAATGATTCCATAACGTGACTACAGTCATTCCAATAAAGACAATACACGTGAAAACAAATCGTGTTGATTAAATCAAAACAAATAATGTCACCTCTTTGTGTTTTAGGGGCATATAGAGCCTTGAGTGCCACCGAATAAATGAGTGGACCGCAGGCTGGGACTTTGTCGAGTCCCGGATTATGGATCACAATCTCAACCTCGTCCGAGTAAGCCAAGAAACCCCAGCAATATGAATCCCACCCATCACTACTGTAGACTGTTTGGATTGGCAAAATTCCCCAGTCCTTGGGTTCAGGATTAGGTGCAACCGACACGTTCAATTTCTCCTCTTGTGCACAAGTCCTTGATGCACTAAAGGATATGGAATAGAAGATGCCATTCTTGACCTTGAGCTTGGTCTTGATGGAAGCATCGTCGCCTAAGCGCACAGCCGAGGCTCCCTCCGGAACCACTAGAAGCATGTCCCCTTGTTTCTGGCTCGATTTTATGTATCCGACGTAACCGGAGGTCTCCCAATGGGGTATGGCGTGAGGGTCTATCACCTTGTTGCCCTTCATCTGGGATGGCTTTGGACCGTACTCGAAGTTGCCATTCGGCACTTGTCCTAAAAAAATGTTTTAGAGCATACAAGAAACTATGATAAACTAACCAAATAAGTTATAATCTAGTAACTTTTTTGTCTACCAAATGTAACACGTATCTTATTAACCGATAATATCAATTATCCGTTATTGGTTAATATAAATACACACAATACCAAATTTAAGACAATGTCAGTTTGCATTGAAATTGTACCGAAAATATAAGTCCATTAGAAATAAAATTAAAAAAAGATATAAAATAAAAGAGATGATGTTTACCACCTCAATAAATTATAATTTAAAATTTGTAAACTTAATTTTATATTATTACTGACAGGTGAGACTAATAAAATTATTTCCATCTGTTATGTAATGTAATGTCCTTGATCTATCTACATCCCTCGTGCGATGACATGTTACGCCCATCATTTGTTTTTTTTTTTTTTAATTTTTTTTAACTATAAACAATATTATAAGGTCACTGAAGGTGAAATTGACTATAAAATATAATTGGTTTTAATAATTGATCGTATAGTTTTAAACTCTTGAACTTACCGTTCAACTTAAACTTAATTCAATCTAAAATAATGCTAATTGTAAGAAATTGGGGGAAAACGGGTGCATCCCACTAACATAAAGGGGAAAAACCCATATGAAGTCCGAATGAGGTTTCATTTTCCAAAACCAATTGGTGGAAGGAGGAGTAGCCTATTAGACTTATAAGGTGAGTCTATTTTCCATGTATGAACGATGTGGGACAACTCACAAGTGATATTCTTACACTAATTATCGTATAATTTCCTTAAACTCTTCAACTTAACGTTCAACTTAAACTTAATTCAATCCAACTAACTTTAGTATTATCGATATAATTGAATAATGCTAATTATCGTATAATTTCCTTAAACTCTTCAACTTAACGTTCAACTTAAACTTAATTCAATCTAACTAACTTCAGTATTATCGATATAATTGAATAATACTAATTATCGTACAATTTTCTTAAACTCTTGAACATAACGTTCAACTTAAACTTAATTCAATCCAACTATAATCAATATTATCGATATAATTGAATAATACTAATTAATCATTTTCACGCATCATATATGTTAACTTTCATTCACTATTATATCTCACATACCTTTATTTGCCTATCATTTTCAATAACTTACACTACCAAAAAAATTGTTATATTCCGACGAAAAATCCTATAATAATATATTCTACTGGAAATTCCAATGGTATAGCTTCCGTTGGAATGATTCCAAGAGAAATTGCAGCGGAAATATTCCATTAGAATGTGTTTTTCATTGAAATTTTAGATGGAATTTGATGATTCCAACGACTATATTTCCAACGGCTTTTTACCGTAGGAATTTCCATTGGAATGCAATTTATGTTGGAATTTTTATTTCCACTCTTGTCGTAAAATCTACCGTTGGAATCGTCAAAATACAACAGAAATTCCAATAAAAAACTTATTCCAACGGAATATATTTTTGTTAGAATTTCCGTTGGAATCTATTGAAAAATTCAATGGAAATAATAGTATTGAAATATCCGTTGGACTACTTCTGTTACAATATATTTCCGTTAGAATATTATCATTTTCTTATAGTGAATTATCTATTACTTTCATATCATATCAATTTTAATCATCACATTTTAAATATTATTATATAAAAATTCAAAATCTCACTCAATCCTCAACTTAAATAACTTTATTCAAAATTAAGTCACTCTAAATCTAATCAAAATTGGTTTTAGTGAAGAGATAATATTGGTGACTCACGTTTTCATTAGTGAAAATAAATGTTCGTGATTTGTATGATTTATAACGATTCAAAATGAATAAACTCCATTCAAGTGACATATTGTGAATAATAATAATAATAATAATAATAATAATAATAATAATAATAATAATAATAATAATAATAATAATAATAATAATAATAATAATAATAATAATAATAAAATAAATATATATCTATATGAGAAAGAAAGGGAAAGGCAAGAATGAACTTACCATCACCCAAAGACAATGAAAAATGGAGAGTTGCTGCTGAGAGTATCACCAAAACTATCTTCATTCTCTCTCCCTTTGATCTGTTTTAATTTGAGACTTGGTTGTGAGTGAGGGTTATTTATGGATTTCTCTTAACAATAACACCCCTGAATTTGAACAAAATTACAAAACTACCTTTTAAGTGGCACCTAGGGTTGCTAGCGTTTCGAGGCGGACCTCGGTCTAGCCTCTCAATTTGTATTTTCGCATATTTGTGCGCTTATCTATAGTACTTCTATCGTTTCGGACAAAAAAAAAAGTGGCACCTAGGGAATTTGGTCATTTTAACTATAATTAAGCTCTACTCAAAATCATTAGTGTGTGATTGGCTATGAATTTGACAAGAATTTTATGGAATCATCGGATGATTTTCTTATAGAACTATCAATCACTTAATATATTGACACCTATCCATAGCGTATTTATTGTATGACAGGTGTCAATACACTGTTTGTGAATAACTGTAAATAACTTTATAAGTCGAGCCATCTGATGGCTCCATAGCAAAACTGATGAATTTGACTGGTTTTTTCATAATTGGTTTTTTCTTAACTATAGTTGATTTTAAAAAAAAATGTGGTATGGTTAGTTATTAGTTGAAATTTAAGTTTTAAATAAAATAACTAAAGTTGATTTAATATAAAGTATGAGAAAATTAAATGATTGAAACTGATGGTTATTTAGAATTATGTGAGCGGATGAACAGTGAATTAAAGTTGATGTGGTGTGTAAGAATAATATATTAATATTATTTAATTATATTGAAAATAGTGATGTAAAATTAAATTTGAGTTTTATTTAATTTTTTTTACTAATCTAGTTTATATCTAATCACCTAAGGTAATCAACAATGGAAAAGGACAGCATGCACGTGAAGACTCTACAATGTACAATAATTGTAATTAAAAAAATTAGCTATAATCATAACCATTTTCCCAGTCATGGCCTGGAATATTATGATTTAATAAATCGAAGATCAGTTATAACTGAGGACATATGTCTAAAGCAACAACTAATGCCAATCAACTTAAAATAATAAGCAAGAGCCCTGTATGCGAATAAATATATATGGTAAATGTTCTATGTGATTTTTTTTTTTCTTTTAATAGGTTTTTTTTTAAAAAAAAATGCTATTAGCTATAATAAAAGTTGCGAAATATAAAGTATTTATAACTAAATTATACATCTTAAAAAAAACAAATGAAAAGGACGAATGAAATAATTTTTTTTCTCTTAAAAACAAAAAATAAAAGTTACAACTCCAATTTTTTTCCTTTACTTAAATATATTTATTAGAATGAAAAACAGTAAAAAACAACATCAAATCTTCATTGATAACTTGAGAAGAACGATTTACAGAGAGAGTTTGAGAGGAAAGATTTCTGCCGTTTTGGAGAGAGA
>CACSLK010024742.1:11626718-11637071 GCA_902706635.1 Striga hermonthica
TCGACACACCTAAGTACAAATAATAATATGAATATATTCTAAAGAAAACATGAGAAAAAAATAATGTAATTAGTATTTAAAAAAATAATAAATAAGCTGAAAAATAGCCGCTGAGCCCGCCTAGGCGCCACCTGTCCGATTTTTTTTGTCGATTTGTTCTAGGCGTCGCCTAGGCCGATTTTTAGAACAGTGCTATTAGTACATCACTACAGGAATAAAATGGGAAATTCCAACGGAAATATATTCCGATGGAATTCCAACGGCAATTCCAATGAATATTCCAATGGATTCCAACGGAAATTTCAACAAAAATTTTTCGTTGGAATGAATTGTCCCATTGGAATTTCTGTTGGATTTTAACGATTCTAACGGTATATTTTCCAACGGTTGAAATAAGTGTGAAAAAAAATTCCAACGAAAATTGTGTATTCCACGGAAATTCCCACTTCCTATCTCTCCCTTTTAACTGCTCGAACATGCTCCCTTCTAGCATTATTGGAATCCCTATCTATTGGGCCACTCGAAATCATGTAGATAGTGCCCCTCTTAACTGGGGTTGCTTCCTCCTGCTCATTTGACCTCCTACTCTCCTTTCTCGTTTGTTATATTCTTCCCTTCGACCGCCTCGACCTTCATCCTCCATATCCTAATCCTCATCCTTATCATTCCTTTCGACTGAATCTTCCCTCCATGATGTAGGGAAGCCTACGAGTGGGACAATATTAGATCTCAATCTCAAGAACACCTCAACACATATGAGCTCTTAATTAATTCAATAATCAACTTCAAATGAATAAAACAATAGATGGAGAGCCCTTTAAATAAGACTCCTAAACCATATTCCTGACTTGTCTAACAAGACAACATTTTTTATTAAGTATTAAATAATAATATTAAATTCTAATAATAGTAATAATATAATAATATCTGCATCATTCTCTCCCCGTTCAGAAGGTTCACCCTCGAAGCCACACCAAATGTGGCAACATCGGAGTCGTACCAATGGAATTCATTGCTCGTCATTTCCCCTTATCAAACACGAAGGTGGAAGGTCGCCCAATAGTTATAATGGTAAACATAATATTGGGCAAGGACGTAACTGTAGCAAAGGCAATTTTACACGCCCCCATACTCATAAAGCACCCCACGGAATTAACACCATCATTACCACATCGTCCGTCGGCCTCAAATTCATAATTACGGCCAAACATTATGTTGTCAGAAGATTTCATTACAGACAATCGGAAAATGTCCCAACAACTTTTGAGACCCGTCCTCGACTCTAAAAAACCGTCCATGTCCAAGATACTCAAAAAATTGGGTCTGACCGATGGTTTTCTATTCGAAGGTTCAACCACTGCAACGTTCCATGCGGAGCCTATATCACCGCAATTATCTGTCTCTATCACCAGAGGTTCTTCATAAAAAATATGCGGACATTCGTTCAATGTCCCGTCAATTTGCTCTCGGTCGAATTCGAAGATATCAACACGAAACGGGCCCTCTCATTGACCATATTCGCAATCACGTCGCCCATCCCGCCGGACATGATATCCACAGGCGAAGGCAGTCTCCTCGTGCTTGCCTCTTTCGTCGTGTTGATTGTCACCGTCCACGAAGACCGAGCCACGTTGCCGCATGTCACAGCCACCGTATGCAGTGAAAGGGTCAACCTCGACGTGCGGGGGCGAATAATCTCCAAAAGGATTCACCTCTAAGATTTTCGCCTCGCCGTCTTCGTCACCGGACGGTAGTTGTGGAGATCTCCGGCGGGGCGCCCGCCTGGACTACGACTTCCACGTATTCCGAGAATTCCCCCGCGCACGCCTCGATTGTCGGCGTCGCAGTTCGTATGCATATCCTCAACCCAACGATCCAATTAATTGATCTGGCGTCTGAAGCCTGTGGCTAGTTGACCTGGATGCTCAACAATTAATTGATCTGGCGTCCGAAACCTGTGGCTAGTTGACCTGGATGCTCAATGATTGCGTCACGCCCATTGTTATCATCTATTCGAGGCGGCATATTAAGTCGTGCTAACTTATGATACCAACTGATGTAGAAAAGTGTACGAGTGAGACAATATTAATGAGATTGCAATCTCCTCAACACATGAAAATTCTTAATTCATTCAATAATCAACTTAAACTAAATAAAACAATAGATGGGAGCCCTGTTGATATCCGGATCAGTCCGACCGGAAATAACCGATTCGGTCATAAAAACCGGGGAGAGCCGGCCCTAGGAATAGGGCCGAGCAAAGAACCGACGGCAGGTGCCGAGCTGACTTGAGCCAAGAGTCGTCGGTGACGATGTCCCACATACTTACAAAGATCGGCACTTATCAGACCGCCTTGGGGTGCCGACCTAGCCAAGAGCCGGGCCGATTAATGGATTCCCTAGGCTTTGGGGAAGCTTTTGTTGTCTAAGCTTGATAGTCGGAGGAGAGCGGCCCTAGGATCAGAGCCGGGCACAAAAATTATATAATACTACCACTTGCTAACTAATGATTGCTGATTACCTGACTTTGGTGCTTGCAGATAAGGATGCTGGGAATGTTGAATCCTTTTTTATTTTTAGTCACAATTTAGTAAATATCAATGTAAACACCTACTTAAAGGACTAACTAGTAAAGGTATTTTGGTGGCATAAAAGATCAAGATTTTCTTTCTTATTGTGTTTTATTTGGAGCTGGGGAATGAATCAATGAGTGTGGTACATTTTGTATTTTTATCTGTGTATTTGATGTAGGGAAATAAACGAGTATTTGATGCAGGGAAATAAACGAATGTGAAGGATAAAACGAGTAAACGAGATACTCTCTCGTAAAACACGTAAAACGAGATACTCTCTCGATAAAACTCACAATATCAATTCATCTTTTATTCATAATTAACTGAACAAAACAATAGATGAAGAGCCCTTTAAATAAGACTCTTCAATATTATTCCTAACTTGTCCAACAAGACAAGATCTTTAATAATATCTAAGCCTAACTTATTCTCCAAGATAATAATAATTAATAATTAATAATAATAATAATAATAATAATAATAATAATAATAATAATAATAATATAATAGCAATAATAATAATACTAATATTATTCTACACCATTCTCCTCCGGTTCGGAAGGCTTCGCCCTCCAAACCGATGCGCTCCCTTGGCCGGCATGTGGTGTCGAACTCATGGTAGCAAACCCCGTCATTTTTCCCGGTCGAACACGAAGGTTGAATATCGCTCAACTTCACATAACAGATGGAGGATCAGATCTTTAGCCTCATAATATATTTTTTGTTGTTCAGGGAATTTCAAACATTGTCTCCAATTTATTATCTTGCGACATGCTAATGAACGATGATTGCGTTTCCACTGTTTTAGCGCAGTTTCTGTGCCCAAATGCCCGTGGTACTCATTTTTAGAATACAGAGCAATAAAATCTGCAACCTCTAGTAACATGAATGAATATTTTTCCAGTGGCTTACACAAGCCAAAATCAGAAAGCGTCACCTCGGGCCCCAGAGGCTCTTCATCGAAAATAGGCGGACCGTCGTAGAGACCGTCCACTTCGCCGGTAAGACGCTCCTCGACCTCCTCGGGCCCTTCATCAAACACAGGCGGACCATCATACAATGGCCCGTCAACATGCTCTTCGTTGAATTCGGGGATGTCTACACGAAACGGGCCCTCCCATCGACCATAATCACGATCAAATTCCCAATCGCGTCGGGCACGAGATCTGTCGACGATGGCAGCTTCCTTGCGCTTGCCTAAATCGTCGCGTTGATCGTCGCCGTCCACGAAGACCGGGCCCCGTCGCCGCATGTCACGGCCGCCGTATGCAGCGAATGGGTCAGCCTCGACGTGCGGGGGTGGAAAATCGTCGAAGGAATTCACCTCCGAGACTGTCTCCTCGCCGTCTTCGTCACCGGACGGTGGTTGTGGAGATCTCCAGCGGGGCGCTCCGCCTGGACCACGGCCTCCACGTCCTCCGCGAATTCCCCGGCACACGCCCCGGTTTCCGGCGTCACGGTACGTTTGCTTATCCTCAACCACGTTGTTGATCGTAAGACGCACTTATTCGATCCCCGTCAAAAGATCCCCAACCCGACGATCCAATTGATTGATCTGGCGGCGAAGCCCGTGGCTTGTCGACCCAGATACTCAATGGTGGCGTAACGCCCGTCGATGTCGTCCTTCCGCGGCGGCATCTTGAATCGTGCTGACTTCTGATACCAACTGATGTAGGGAAAGCGTCTCGTAAAACACGTAAAACGAGATACCCTCTCAATAAAACTCACAATATCAATTCATCTTTTATTCATAATTAACTGAATAAAACAATAGATGGGGAGCCCTTTAAATAAGACTCCTAAATATTATTCCTAACTTGTCCAACAAGACAAGATCTTTAATAATAACTAAGTCTAACTTATTCTCTAAGATAATAATAATAATAATAATAATAATAATAATAATAATAATAATAATAATAATAATAATAGCAATAATAATAATAGCAATAATAATAATACTAATATTATTCTACACCAGTATTTGATGGTGTTTTTTGGTTTATAATTTGAAGGTTATGTGTCCATTTATAATGTTAACTGATCCCATGGTGAAAATGTTTTGTTAGTCTATTGACCTTACAGTAAAAATTATGTACCTCGTAGTTTGAAGAGCCCCTCTGTTTTTTGGGACAAAATGAGAAACTTACATGCTCTTTTATGAAGTATCAAATACTTTGTTTGAAAAATATGTGCTCAGTTTGTGTTGTTCGAAAAAAATATAGCATTTATGCACGACTCCTGAGTGAATCATTGTGTGCACTTGATAAATTCACAAAATTTGATTATTGTGATTTTAGTTTTAAATTTTTTTGTTATTTAGATGAAAACCAATATTGAAAAGGACCTTGATGAAAGGGAAGGAGGTGAAAAAGATAACAAAGGTGGTAGAGTTAATTGGTCCAAAGAATTAATATACCTCCTTTGTGATCTTTGTATATGCTGAAAGGAGTAAGGGAAGTTGTTGAGCTGTCATAGGTCAAAGATTAACATGGAAAAATGTGGAATCTGAGTTTAAAAAAAGAACTAGCTTGCCATGGGATAAAAATAAATTAAAAAACAAAGTGGATTGGATGAGAGCTAGGTGGAGTATGTGGAAATAGTTGAAAGGCAAGGAGACAGGATTAGGATGGGATCATATAAAAGGAAAGATTGATGCTATTGATGAATGGTGGTCTTTGAAAATTAAGGTTGGTTTACTTTTAAGTTTATATATATATATATATATATATATATATATATATTTACTTAGTTCTCATCTTATAAAAGGTGTAAATCTTAGTTACATATTTTCATGTGTTACGTTGATAGGAAAACTCCAAGTACGAAGTGTTTCGAGAAGAAGGGATCGAGACAGAACTTGAGTGTAAAATGGATCAAATTTTCGCTATTTCTGAATTCATACCTCCTGATGTGTTCAAAGATGTTGAAAATAATTCTGCACAAGGTGATAGAGAAATGAGGACTCGGACAATGGCAAACGTTCGTAATGATATAGCTTCAAGTTTGATAACATCTAGACGTCGTTCTTAGAGCATTTGTTTTTTTTTTTTTCTTTACTTTTATTTTTTAATTATAATAGCATATATTACAATTGAGTCACATTTATATTTTCCATTAGTATTAATTGTTGTTGGCTTTGTTTATATGACGTGAACTTATTTACTTGATTATGAAATATTTTTATTTTATTATTAATTATATTTCTTTATCATATTTAAATTATTTTAATAAATATTTAAAATGTTAACTATTTCCAATTCCTGAATAATTACAAGTTCAACATAAATTCGAATAATAAAATATGTCGATGTCCTTATAAGCAATTTTACATATTAACAGGTAATTAAAAAAGTTAATTTTACCAAAACACTTTTTTACAAACCGCTAACACAATCAATTAGTCAAGACATCTAAATCAATCTGCTGGTCAAAACAGCTAATACAATCAGCCAACAGCTTATTACCAAACAAAGCCATCAACTTTGGTCACTACATAAAGGGAACATGTTGAGCTGGAAAACCAAGATTTTTTTAAACATTATTATAATGCAAATTCAAAATCTTACTCAATCTTCCCTAGTCACCTTTATTTAAAGTATAATATACAGACAACAAACGAAATGAGAAAAAGATGAAGAAAGATTGCATTATATAAAGTATAAATTTCAAGCAAGGCTAGAAATATTAAAAGCACATAGTTATTCAAAACCAAAAGGAAGTTCACAAATAACAAGCAATGACACAAATACATGAGAAACATGTAGCATCCCGCGACCTTTTGTTGAATAACCAGACTCTGCCATACAAGTGATGGGATAGACCAATGTTAAAAACAGTAGTAACTTAACAGAATCTACTTCCAAAGCTTTCTCAAAGACATGTTTTTCTCAGTTTCCTTCTTCATAACCTTTGCTACGGCCATCTCAAAGTCCTCCTGAGTAACGTGGACCCTCCTCTCTCTCAGAGCAAACATGCCTGCTTCAGTGCAAACAGCCTGCAAAACCAAAACAAACTTCAGCCTAATTTGATATTCTGGAAGAAGGTCAAGGTCCACAAAATTCGAGGGGGCAATGCCTAATTTGATATTCTGGAAGGTCCACAAAATTCGTTTCCAATGTCTAGTTGTAGTCCGAAATTTCTAATTATTGTGTGGCGGTGTATATGATGTTACCTCGAAAAGTACAAATAACTGGAGACGAGGGACTTGTACGTGAAAACAGACATGCATTGAAGAGATATACATAATTCCCAAAAAATAACTGAGATTTTATATATAGTTAGATTAGATATTAAACATCAAACTTGATACTTACAATTATATCCCTGAATTTATAGGAAAATTTTTAGGTTTTACTAATAAGGAGGCCTTAACATAACCATCCTAGAGGACAAGTTGGCAGCAATACTCACTTCATGCTACACAAACTAAATTTCAAGATATGTAACACTGTCCGATGTATGCACAAGTACTTGGTAATAAAACCAGAATGCGCAAACATTCATGGCATATTGGCATACAATATTGCACAAAATTCCATGTCATTTGCTAATGAAGGAAGACGCTTTCCAGAAAAGCTAAACCTTTATAAAACAGATCTATACTTTTGAGGTAAATAAAAAAATATAACATTAATTGTACCTTCAATTCAGCACCAGATGCACCACTCATCTTCTCAGCAATCTTCTTGAGATCAATCCCTCTCATTAAGTTCATTTTCCTCGAGTGAATCTTCAATATGTCAAACCGAGACTGTAAATGTTTCCAAACAACTAGCGTTAGAAAGTCAAATATGATGCCAGTGTGTAAGGGCAAATAAAGGTGAATAAAAGATGAGAATCCTCAGGTTTTTCTAATTTTGTTTCAAGGATATTGTATCAATGATGCTATTAATGAATAATGACAATATTGAGACCATAAAAATCAAATAGAAAGCATAAGAATAAACAAGAATCATAAAAATGTATCTCTGATCACAAATAGCTCACATCTTCATTAGGATTTGGGAACTCGATTTTCCTATCAATTCTTCCAGGCCTTAGAAGAGCTTGATCCAGAATGTCAATTCTATTGGTAGCCATCAAGACCTGTGTAGAACAAAGGTACCAAACAATAATTACCATTTCCAGTTCCCAAATATGAACTTAAAACCACTAGATAGGGCGATTGTATATGGATTGCACAGTAAAAAAAACCAATCAAAACTCAAATTTAACTCAACTTTAACTCAACTCCACTATTCCCAATATTTTTAATATAATTAAATAATATCAACCAATTATTCTTACACATCACATCAACTTTAATTCACTATTCATTCACTCACATAATTTTAACTAACCATCACTTCCAATCATTTTCTCCTACTTTTATGTCAAATCAACTTTAATTATTTTACTTCAAATATTATTTTAATATATCCACTAACAACTAACCACACCACCTTTTTTCAAATTTAACTATAATTAAGAAAAAACCAGTTTTCTACTAGTTGAATTCATATCCAATCAGGCCCTAAGCACCCGTTATTTTCTAGAATTAAATAAATAAGTAGGAAGAAGAAAAAGGAATTGGAAAGGTAAACATAAATGGCAAGAAAGTAGATGTAATATCAATAAGAAAATTTCAACATACTTTTATCTTATTAGATGCCTCAAATCCATCCAGTTGGTTGAGAAGTTCCAGCATAGTTCTCTGAACTTCACTGTCTCCATTTCCACTCCCAGATTCCATACGAGCAGATCCAATGCTATCAATTTCATCCATGAAGATTATAGATGGGGCATGTTCTCTGTCAAAATGAGATCGTCACCAAATGCAGATTATAGGAGTATTTCAAGTGAATAATATCCAAACGACTCATGAATGGATAAACTAACCTGGCCATCACAAAAAGTTCTCTTACCATCCGAGAGCCTTCTCCAATGTACTTCTGAACTAATTCAGAGCCCGAAACTCGGATAAATGTGCAGTCAGTGTGGTGGGCCACCGCCCTTGCAAGCAGAGTCTTACCCGTGCCAGGAGGACCATACAGCAACACTCCCTAAAGCAATTGAAAGGTATAAACAATTGGAAATGCTTTTAACAGTTCATGGAATAAATGTTTCCTTATTGCACGCATTACCTTAGGTTGAGCAATACCCAGACTCTCGAACAATTCAGGATGTTTGATTGGAAGTTCAATCACCTGTACAGGAGAGCAAGGAAATGAAGATCATAAATTTTATAAGGATAATAATAAAGATCCAGAATCCATACATGATAGATTCCAAAAGATACATATCAAACTAAGATCATAAGACACAGTTTAATTTCCTGCAGAATTAGAATAAAGTCCTACAAATTTCTTGTAAAGGTTCCGATAAACAATGGAGGAGAGGAAGATATGGGATTCAATTGAAGCAAAACCTACCTTATAAGCTCCTATGAAAGTGAAATTACATATCCTCAGTAGCAGGAAGAAAGTTCAAAATAAAAAAATTGTATTATTTGAATGTCCTGGTACCACTTATCCACCTCAACCATCTTTCTTAAGCATTCAATTCTACCTAATGAACACATTGCATCGTTCCAGTTATATTCCTCTAAGACCATTAACCAGCTGAACTTACGTAGATCAAAAACACTGACAAGATTGAACTTTGAATTCTAACTAAAATTACATTGTATTATCTGTGCCACAAAAGCACAAACGAAAATTGAGGAATGCTTTGGACAATTTCCCACAAACAGCACATAATGGTGAGCGATCCATTGCAAATTAGCAAGGAACTAAGATAACAAGAAACAGAAAATTCCAGGATACACACCTCTTTTATCTCTTTAATTTGCTGGTCTAGACCACCAATCATGTCATAAGTGGAATCCGGAACTTTTTCTACTTTCATAAGATTCACCAGCGGATCAACTTTACTAGGTAGGATCAAGTGGAGCACATAGCTATCATTACGTAAAGCAACCCTTGTTGAAGGGGTAATCTTTGTGATGTCTATGCTCTTATCAATGTCAACTACATATTTCCCCTCAGGATGGACCTAAAAAAAGATGGCACAAAATTCAATATTAGAAAAATAATGGCAGTGTAGATAAAAGCTTCTTTCACTAATATTGGTAAGTTGAGAAAACGTGAAGATCATTGTCCGAAAAAATTATGGAGATCTGACAAAGGAAACAAAAGTACAAACTGAATAATTTCTTTCAGATAATCTATATTCTCACACCCACTTATTCATTGTAAGAGGTTGGACCAGAATTAAACTTACTCTTTATCTTAATAACTGTTAAGCCAGGTAAAGAACATGCAAAGACATCACACCGTTGAAGAAGTCGAAATATAGAGAATAAAGAAAACTGTTCTATATAAAAAGATCTAGTTTCCTGAGAAGCTCCATTAAATCATACCACTCTAAATTCAATCCTCCTCAACAAACAGTTAATAAACCCCACTTCTTGAAATATGAAGACTCGGAAACTAATCACAAACTCTTCTCCAAATTTGCAAATTGTATTTTCTAGTCAGATAAAATGATAAAAGCCCCCTCTTTTGGGGAAAAAAAAAGGAGAGAAAAAATAAGAACCAAAGAAGGTCCAAATTAAAATCTTGAATAAACACTAGCATCGATCAGCACCCATTAACTATGTGATCACTATATATAACATCAGAGTTGTGAATGCACCCTCATATGTAAGGATTGTGCTGTTGCAGAAGATATGAAACTAACCTTAACAAGGACCTTAGATTTTCCCATTACTTTGACAACTTCTCCCACATAAGATCCA
>CACSLK010024742.1:11638684-11662536 GCA_902706635.1 Striga hermonthica
AAAAAAAGATTGGAGCAAGAAAAAGCAGCAAAGTCACGGTTTCAGCACGTTGATCGCTAGCCTCCAAGCGCTCCTATCCACCGCTAAATCCTTGGAGATATTCCAATTTTTAAGGTCTCTCTGAACTGACTCTTCCCAAGTGAGTTTAGGCAGGCCTCTACCTCTATTAACAACATCGGTCGGCTGTGGAACTCTCCTACGCACCGGTGCATCAGGAGGCCTCCGTTGGACATGTCCGAACCACCTCAGCCGATGTTGAACCAATTTCTCCTCAATTGGAGCCACCCCGACCCTATCTCGAATATCCTCATTTCAGATTTTATCCCTTCTTGTGTGCCTACAAAACCAACCCAACATCCGCATCTCTGCTACACTTAGTTGCTGGACATTTTGCCTTTTTGTAGACCAACATTCAGCACTGTATAGCATCGTCGTCCTATAGAACTTACCTTTTAGCCTTTGTGGCACCCTCTTATCACAGAGAACGCCCGAATCATGACGCCATTTCAACCAACCGGCTGCAATTCTATGTCTAACATCTTCATCAATGTCGTCATCCTTTTGTAGCATCGATCATAAATACCGGAAAGTCTCCTTCTTGGCCACCACTTGCCCGTCAAAGGCTAACGTCACCATCATCATGAGTAGCCATGCTGAAAGCGCACGTCATGCACTCGGTCTTCGTCCTACTAAGTCTGAAGCCTTTCGACTCTAACGTGTCCTTCCACAGCTCTAACTTTCTATTTACCTCTGCCTTACTCTCGTCAACTAGCACCACATCATCAGCAAAGAGCATACACCAAGGGATATCACCTTGTATGTCCCTTGTGGCCTCATCCATCACCAAGGCAAATAAATAAGGGCTCAATGCTGACCCCTGGTGTAGTCCTATTTTAATTGGGAAGTCGCTGGTATCGCCCCACATGTTCGAACACACGTCATCGCATCCTTGTACATATCCTTGATGAGGGTAATGTACTTAGATGGGACTTTGTGCTTTTCTAAGGCCCACCACATGACATTCCTCGGTACTCTGTCATATGCCTTCTCAAGGTCGATAAAGACCATGTGCAAGTCCTTCTTTTGGTCAATATATCTCTCCATCAACTGTCGTATTAGGAAAATCGCCTCCATGGTCGACCTTCCAGGCATAAACCCAAATTGGTTTTGGGTTACACTCGTCACTCGTCGTAGGCGATGCTCGATAACCCTCTCCCAGAGCTTCATCGTATAGCTCATCAACTTAATCCCACGGTAGTTACCACAACTTTGAACATCACCCTTGTTCTTGAAGATCGGTACTAAAGTACTTCTCCTCCATTCATCAGGAATCTTGTTTGACCGAAAGATGAGGTTAAAAAGCTTAGTTAACCATACTAACGCTCTGGCGCCCAAACATCGCCACACCTCAATAGAGATACCATCAGGCCCATTACTTTAGCTCCCTTCATCCTCTTAATAGCCTCTCCGATCTCTGCCTCTCGGATTCTCCTTACCAAGCATCTATTGGTATCCTCAAATGAGTCAACCAACTCCAGGGTAGAACCCTCACTCTCCCCATTAAACAATTTGTCGAAGTACTCTCGCCATTTGTCCTTGATCTCCCCATCCTTCACCAGTAGCCGATCCGACCCATCCTTGATGCATTTAATTTGGTTGATGTCCCTTGTATTCCTCTCCCGAATCGCAGCTATCCTATAAATGTCCTTCTCCCCCTCTTTCGTGCCTAGGCGCTGATAGAGTTCATCATAAGCCTGACCCTTCGCAACACTCACGGCACGCTTTGCAGCCCTCCTTGCTATTTTATAGCTCTCAATGTTGGTTGCACTCTTGTCGAGGTGGAGACGCTTGAAACACTCTTTCTTCTCTTGAATAGCCCTTTGCACCTCGTCATTCCACCACCAAGTGTCTTTTGCATCCTGCTTGCCTCCCCTACTCACACCAAGTACTTCTGCAGTCACCTTCCGTACACATGTTGCCATCTTTAGCCACATGTCATCTGCATCTTCTCCTTCTTCCCAAGGCCCCTCGCCTAGCATCCTATCCCTAAACGTCTACGTCGCTTCCCCTTTAAGTCTCCACCACTTCGTTCTTAGGGTCTTGGCACATTTGTCCCGGTGGACACGTATTCGGAATCGAAAGTCCGCCACCACCAGCTTATGCTGGGGGACAAAGCACTTCCCAGGTATCACCTTGCAATCTACGTAAGTGCGTCTATCCTCCCTCCTTGCAAGGATAAAGTTGATCTGACTTGAGTGTCGTCCACTATGGAAGGTCACTAGGTGAGATGCCCTCTTCCTAAAGAGGGTGTTCGCTATCAGCAAGTCGTTGGCCATCGCAAAGTCCAACACACCCTCCCCCTCTTCATTCCTACTACCATACCCAAACCCTCCGTGCACTCTCTCGAAACCTATATTTGTCGCGCCCACATGGCCGTTTAGCTCTCCTCCTACGAAGAGCTTCTCGCTGGCCGGCACCATACTGACCAAGGTGTCCAGATCTTCCCAGAATTTCCTCTTGGCGCTCTCACTAAGACCTACCTGAGGGGCATAGGCACTGATCACATTCATGTCACATCCCCAACTACCAATCGGACTAGGATAATCCGGTCGTCTTGCCTCCTAACATCTACAACTCCATCTTTAAGGCTTCTATCGATCAGGATGCCTACACCATTCCTACTCGATGAAGCCCCAGTGAACCAAAGCTTGAAGCCAGTATCCTCTACCTCTTTCGCCTTATACCCCTTCCATTTAGTCTCATGGACGTATAGGATATTAACACGCCTCCTAGTAGCTGCATCGACTAGCTCACGTAGCTTACCCGTTAGGGACCCTACGTTCCAACTACCCATTCGGGCCCTAGTTGGTTCGACTAGTTTCCTTGCCCTTCGCACCTGTCGAGAGAGATGCGAAGACCCTTGCTCATTTTCCACTACACCCGGGCGCCGATGTAACGCGCCATTAAGGAAATGACGACCCGGTCCTTGCTCACTTAAAACCATGCCCAAACCACGACATGGCGCGTCCCTCAGGGGGAGACGACCCGGCCCTTGCCCATTTGACACCATAACTGGGTTCAGATATGGCGCGTCGCTAAGAGGGTTACGCCCCAACGAATATCTATTGTGTTTCATCTCCATAGAATGACTATGTTTTACGTTGGCTCCCCAAGCCTATCACAACCCTCCTCCTTTACCAGGGCTTGGGACATGCTATGTTGAGACAACATAAGCGGAGTTTATGGTGAGATTCATTAAAAAAAAAAATATTATTTTTTCTTTTAGTTTTCAATTCAAATTTATCTCATTACAATTACAATCCAATATAATAATATAATGGAAAAATATTGTTTATTTTATTTTGTTAATTATTATAAAACTAAAGAGAAAGAAATATAATAAAGATGAGTTGGAATCTAATGAGAATAGTGGATAGTGAAAGAAATAAGAATAAATTTGTAGTATTGTATCTATCAAATTAATTGTCATGATTAAGTCAAAATATATTAATAGCAGTAACATGTAATAACATTATGGTAAATACTTAGAAATTATGGTCAAATATTTGAAATTGACCACAAATTAAGGGTATAATGGTCATTACAAAAATTACAACTCAACTAGTAGAACCCACACCATCTCTCACACACTCAAAAAAAAAAAAAACACTTAATTATCCTAACTCACGCACGCATTCCACACACACACACAGGTACGGGCTGGCCACCATGACCACCGTCGGCGGCCCGGCTGCCGCCGCCATCTCCATCAACAATCATCTTCAACCTACCACAGCCGACCACCACCAGTCCTGTAGAACCAGTTGCCACCTTCTTGCCACCAACAACCTCCAACATACCCGCCAGCGCAACCACACTCGACGCCTCTACAACTCGACGGAACACCAGCGTTTCGCCCCATAATCAGCCTCCGATCGACCGAACTCTGTCGGGGTGGCCGCGAAAGTATCGAATAGATTCGCCGAGGGATAGACGGAAAATGAGCTCTGCAGATTCGCCAAGTAAATCGGAGCAGTCACTGTCCTCGCTGGACGTCGGGCAATTCGAGATGTTAATTTAGTCGATTTCCAAACTACATTCACTAATTTGGGGCTGATGAAATCTGTATCTGGAAAGAGAATGGTTTCTGTGGATTTGAAAGATGAATTGGGGTTTATACTGGAAAATTGGATTTGGGGGTTTATATCGGAAAATTTGACGTGTTACAAGGAACTTAAAGAAATTTCTTAAATTTTAACATATTTCGATTTAATACACGAGGCAAATCGGTAATTAATAAAAAAATCAAGGAACTTTGATGTGATTTTTGAAATTTAATATATTACATTTTAGATCATGGATAAAATTTGTAAAATTAACAAGAATTTATTAAATGCACAATAATGTTCAGTACAATGCACAACACAGTGGGTGTATATGCACATTAACAAAAACTAATTGAATTTATTTCTTTAGGCGAACACATCCACATCCGGCCACGTAAAGCACAATATAGATAAACTAATTGCACATTAACTTTTATGAGAATGCACAATGACATAACAATGTATTTTTTTGCTTTTTTTTTTTTCACACGAGGGTCGTGGGTGGAATATAAGCTAATGTGCATTCTCAAATGCACTAATGTGCAGTCAATACAAGGATATTGTGCACCGTATAACAATATTATGTATTCCTACAAATTTAAGAATATGGCCCAATTTCAAAACTATTGTTCACGATTTTAGTCGCTATTGTGACCTGACTGCACATTTGTCCCATCAATTGCAGTTGAATCTAAATACTTAGCGATCCGGCCGGTTAACTGAATTAAACAAATAAATGGATATTATTTTATATATTAACATATATTTAGTATTTTCATTCTTATATTTGATATTTTATATATTTTTTTAGATGAAAAGCCATTATTTCTATATAAAATATATAAAAAAAAAAATATTTTCATATAGTTTGGTCGGTTCTATTATTTCGATTATTTTAAAAAATAAAATCGACATCGATTTTAAAAGTAAAAAAAAATCGAATCCGCCTATAAAAATTCGCATAAAAATTGTAGTTCGGACGGTTCGGCCGTTGTTGTGAAATTTGTTATGCATTAATGTGCAATTTGTCTTACAGTATTGTGCAATTCGTCTTGCACTATTGTGCACTGATAGCGTATATGTTTTTAACGTGTATGTAATATTGTGCATTTTACTTATTATTAATATATGTGTGTATTAACATTTTATAAATTACATATTTTCCTAAATTAACTAAATTAAAAATATATTGATTGGAAATATAATTGTATTTTTTAAGTTACATTTCTACAACTTTTCAAGGCATTCTATTTCTTTCTACGTCCCAAACTTCTTTTGTCTCCCTGCGCATTTCATATATCTAATATATATTAGCATCTCTAATGTGCCTTTCTACCCCCAATTGCATTTTATATAACATTACTATTCATTAATTAAACTTTTCACAAATTGAAAATTTACCCCAGGACTTAAATTGGAATATACAAAAACTTATAAAATTGCTTATATGCCTTTTTTTTTATCTAATTTCCACACAAAAACCCCATAAATCTCTTCTCCATCTACCACGCCCATCAATAATGTGGAGCCGCCGCCACACAGAAAGAAGATGAAGACAGAGACGTCGAACGCGGCGACAGCCTAACACGCCATCTCGTTGAACGACCCTATTAATGGCCAGGAGCTCCGTGGCTGTGAATGAATCTCAGCCCTGAGCTGCCGGCAGTGGCGTCCATGTTGTGATTGTTGTGGCAATGAATATGGTTGCCGCAACAGTGGTGGTTTTGTCCGCCGTGATGGTGGGTGTGGAGGTGACTTCCTAAAAGCAGTGGCAGCATCGAAAAATTCGTCCGACGCGATGGTGGTATGTTTGTGTGTCTGTATGCCTGTGTGTGTAGTGATTGAGAAGAGTGTGATGGTGATGGTGGCTGAGAGTGACACTGGCGGCGGTCAACATAACAATTTTACCGGCAGTAGGTCGACGGTGGTGTGTGATGCGCGTGTGTGTGTGCGTGTGTGTGTGTATGTGTGTGAGAGAGAAAGAGAGAGAGATAGAGTCGGGTGGTGTGATGTGGGGTGTCAACTTGTGGGTAGAGTTATTTAATTGACAGGTGTTTTAATTAGAGAGGGCCCACCTCTTTGAGTGTGGTATAGAAAATTGCCGCACTGCCCTTAATGAAGGTATAATTTTGACTATTTTTTTAGTCATTGGATCATCCGATCTATTGGCTATGATTTATTCTCATTTCTTTCATTGAGAACCATTCTCATGTGAACTCAACCCTAATAGAGATAATGTATTCTCTTGGTATAATTTTTATTATAATTGAAACTTCTATTTACAGGAAACTTTTGATAGCACAACTTGTAATAATATAAATACATCAAGGGCAAAATAGTCATTCATTTATGAAGATAATAATTGTGTGGTTCATAACACTCGAATGACTATTTCTTAAACATATTTTAACTGATTTGAACAAAGCCCAATCTGCACATCTTGAAGTGTATCTTGTGGCCATCGGATACCGTTGCTTCATCATGTCAGTAAAACCCGGTGGGACAAAACCTGAGCATTGTGGAATCACAACATTGCTCCCCTCAAATAGATCATCTTTAATGGAGTATCCACGTGCTGCCTCATTAAAACATTGTCAAGAAAATCCAGTGGGAAAAAACTGAAAAAGAGTACAACTATGCCAGTCTTTTTCAATCATCATGAGGATTCATTATCATTTATCACTGCTCCTTATTATACCATGAATATGTGTCGTTAAAACCTTATTAGAAAACCCAATGAGACAAAATCCAATAAAGGAAAAAGAGTACACTATTCATGTGAATACGTCATCCTTGTTGCCTCATTAAAAAAATCTTGCTAGGAAAAACCCAATGGGACAAAACATCAGCCAAAGGAAAAAGAGTACAACGCGTATTCCATATATTCACCATAATAATCTTTACATAATTTGAATGAGTAACATATATATTCATTCAGATTTTCAGATACTGATGATACTCATGATAATATGCCATATCATGCTTTGTGCAACTTTAGTCTTAAACTCATTCTCATCATCAATTGATTTTCAGTGGTCTTACTACCAATAGTTTCCAGTATTCACATTTAAGTTGATTTCTTTCTCGTCAATATCATTCATAGCATTATTCATTTGTTTGTGTCAACACTTATTCATTTATATTATTCCCCATGTAAATTGAGATATCGCATTATCAACTGTGTACATACTTTTGATTGATAATATATGCCTCCTTTCATCACTTATAAATTTTGGGAGAATTTCAATTTTCACAATACCAATGCTTCCAGCGTATTATTCAACCATCATATTATTTCATATAATTCACCACCATAAATATCATTCATTTTATAGTTTGCAGACTTTCAGTGTGATGAATATACCATCTACAAATTTCAATCTTTGATTCTCCCCCTCATCTTAACAGATCTCTGATCTGTATTTCAGTATTGAATTTCTTGAGGGCAGTTCATATAGTCTCCGTTTCCGTTCTCGATTTTAATATATAATAGGAGGAATTTGAACTCATACCACTTGTAATGTGCATGTATTTCCTTCAAGATTTCATTCATATCAGTTGGGTATATTACTCGCTTCATCGCTTTCATATGACACTCATTTCATATTTTCATAACCATCTCAGAACTTCAGGTTACGTGTCATATAGCCATTACATGATCAAACTATTTCGTACCTTCAGGTTACAAATCACACGCATGTGGCTATCTAGTCGATTCATAATATTTAGTAGCAGACATATTGGAGGGGTAGTGGGCCCATATATATCGTGCCCTTTAATACTCAGATTGATTAATTATCGATTCAAAAATTAGCAAGTAATAATTTTCACCTATCGAGAACAAAGCATCTCATATCACAAAGAATAAGCTAATCATACAACTGTTATCATTTATATCAGTAAACGTCACAATAACTCATTGTGACACGTTTATCACAAACATATCACATCATCTTTCCGCGGCAATAAATGCTCTTTAAGTGCATATTCTGACACACAATCTTTTAGTCATTGTTTAAATCCAGAATTGTATCGTGTCTTCTGACACACGTATTTTTTAGCGTTGTTTAAATCTAGAGTAGTATTGCATACACATCATGTTTTTCTATAAATTATCAGGTAGTTCATTCAATCTTCTTTAACAATTGTTTCAATTTACAAATGGATTTAGCACTCTTAAATATCTGTAAATATTATCCATTTCTTCCAATAAATATCATAAAAAGAATTTATCGATCTCTATTAGAAAGATTGAGGGTGCTAATGAATAATGATATTCCAAGTGTGTTCGATGGTTGATCGAAGCACAAATTCAATTGTCTGAAGAGTTTCCAAATTTATATAAATATATGCTAGGTATTGGTAAGAGTACTTTTGCAAAGATGTAAATCTGTGGGGTTCGTGTCCAAAAATCGAGAAGATAAAATAACATTTATAAAAGATGGATTGAGTAAAGAGTCTATGGATCAAATGATTCAACAGATTCTTAAGACACATCCTAGTGGGTATGTGCATTGTGAGCTTATGTCTTATGGATTCAGTTCAAAAATAAAGAAGAACATTATAGTCTCAAAAGTCTTCTTTCAAAAGATCAAGTTTGTAAAACTGATCTTGTTAGTACAGGTCAAGAGTCTATGGATCAAATGATTCAACAGATTCTTGAGACACATCCTAGTGGGTATGTGCATTGTGAGCTTATATCTTTATGGATTCAGTTCAAAAATGAAGAAGAACGTTATAGTCACGAAAGTCTTCTTTCAAAAGATCAAGTTTGTAAAACTGGTCATGTTAGTACGAAAAACCATACTAATACAGTTTAGTATGTTGTACGGTAATTTTACAGAAAATCTCTTATAGTTGCCAACAAATAATAACCCATGTCTTATCTATCAGATGCAATTGTTAGAAGAAAACAGTAAAATTATTTATTGTTTAGTGAAACTTTCTATTTAGATAGCGAGTCATTCATCATAATTGTATATCTCACAAAATTTTAAATATATCAATAAACATATGGATATTTCAGAGTCTTCACAAAGTAATAATTTTCTTCAACCGATCAAAACCATGTGTGGCCTTGGTGGTTCTAAACTGGTAAGTTTTTCACAAAATATTGTAACAGTAAGTCAATTAGTAAAAGAGATTAGGGAATTAAAAAATCAATTTGTAGTATGGATGGACTAACATCACTTTTTTTATAGTCTCTTAATGGTTGGTCAATGTTTTGAAATAGAAGTAAAAAGTATCATACTTTTTCAGTTTTTCGTAGAGCTTTAACCAGGGTCGTCAAGGATTCCACAAGCATAATGCTAACTCATTCTATTTATGACTGTATGATGGATATGGTTAATAATAGAGATGCTCTTATTGTTCTTCTAGGCAGTTATGGAACGATAATGACAATGTTTAACATTGCTTCTTGGGCAGAATTGAAACTTCATAACAAGCCAATAGGTCTATTGAATTTAATATCTTCTTTTATGGTTTGCTTGGATTGTTAGACATAAGAGTACAACAAACCTTTATACTCTCTAATGAGAGAAACATTCAAATATGCTGACACATATGATGAACTTATCAAAAAGCTTCAAGAATGCATCATATTTCAAGATTATGTGGAAACACAAGGTGTCAAGAGAATGCTGTGATCACGATTTAGCAGTATTTAATTTAGTAATTTATGTAAAGATTTTCTGTAAATTTTAAGTGAGGAAGAAGATAGATATGGTGAGAGAGTGAGAGAGAGAGAAAGTAGAGAGAGAAAGGTGAGGGAATAATTCTGATTGCATAAAAACGTAAGTTTGTTACACTCATTTCCCATACTTATAACATCCTAATGGGTCCCATAAAAATAACAAACAAAACATGCCTTTTTAATTGGCAGAAAACATAAAAAGAGAGCAACATTAATATTTTGTCATCTAGTGAACAAATGACTTCAATTCAAATGGGCGACGTGTACGGCCGAGATGCGCTCCTCTCCTTTAACTTCGATCACGACACGTGTCCCATTACAGCTGTTTTCAGACAAGGCCTTCACTTCCCCGTTTTCTTCTTCATTTTTCCCAAACTCTTCAAATAACCCTAAATCTCCATTTTCGACTTGAGCCCCTTCATTCCTTAATTTGCCATAGATTTCCACTGAATTCACAACAATTCCGCCCCCATTTTTAAACCCTTGTCCACAAGGGTTGAAATTTCGAAACTTGGAAACGATGAACTTCTCGTCTTCCCAAGAGATTAATCCCAATCCAGCATCTCCCCAAATCACTTGAAACTGGGAAATCTCGTCTTTTCCTCAGGTGATGATACGCCTGCCCACCACTGCCGTTGGTTCAATCTGGAATTGACCATCCTTGTCGGTCTCAAGTAGGTCCAAAGTAACGTGAGGAGAGCTTCAGATGTTTTCGCAGGTGGATAGAGTTCTGCTTGTAAGGCTGCAGCTTAAGGTAAACCCAATCCCCAACCTCATACTCCTTCTCTTGTCTGGATTTGTCTGCATAAAGCTTCATGCGGTTTTGGGCTACTTGTAGGTTCTCTTTTAGGTTTTGCCTTATTTGCAGCCAATCTTTTGTGTACTCCTTGACTTCAGTAGTGTTGGAGTCTTGATAAGCCTTTAGGGAAAAATTTGGGGGGGGAATAGCCGTAGAGTGCCTGAAAAGGGGTGGTTTTGATAGCTGATTGGTAGTTAGTATTGTACCAAAGTTCAGCCAGGGGTAACCATTTTAACCACTGTCTAGGTGTAGCATTTACCATGCACCTTAGGTAATTTTCTAGGCACTGGTTCAACCTCTCAGTTTGCCCATCAGTTTGAGGGTGATAAGAGGATGAATAATTAAGTTGAACTCCCATTAGCTTAAACAGCTCCTTCCAAAATGTTCTTGTGAAAATTTTGTCTCTGTCAGACAATAAGCATATGGGAAGTCCATGTAGTTTATAGACATTGTCCAGGAATATCTGAGCCACTCCTTTAGCAGTGTAGGGATGAGAAAGGGCAATGAAATGCCCATACTTTGTGAACCTGTCAATCACCACAAGGATGGAGTCTTTCCCTCCTGACTTAGGCAACCCTTCCACAAAATCCATGGAGAGATGTGTCCATGCCTCATCTGGAATAGGTAGGGGTTGCAGCAGCCCAACCTTTTTTCCTTGTTGAGGCTTGTTAGTGATGCATGTCTCAGACCCTTGTACATACTCAATGACTTCTGATTTCATGTTAGGCCAGAAGAAAATGGCCTTCAGCCTTCTGTAAGTCCCATTTATACCTGAGTGTCCACCATAAGCAGTGTCATGCATGGTGGATATAAATTGTTTCTTAAGTTCTGGCTCAGGTCCCACCACAGTTCTGCCTTTGTACTTGATCACCCCTCCTGGAGTTGAGGTGAGGTTCTTCTTTAGAGCTCCCCAGTAAGAATCCTTCAAGTCCCCTTGCCCTTGAATAAACCCCTTCAGAAACTCTTCTTTGAGATAGCTTTCCCTCACTTCAGGTAGCCAATTAGGAGTTATTGCTGAAATAGCATTACAACTTGCGGTTTCATGCAACCTTGACAATGCATCAGCAGCTTTATTTTCTTTTCCCTTTCTGTATTGGATTTCATAATCCAACCTCAGTAATTTAATGAGTCCCTTTTGTTGCCATGTAGAGGCCACCTTCTGTTCCATAAGATATTTCAAAGCCTGTTGATCTGTCCTGATTATAAACTTGTGGCCATTTAAGTAGTGTCTCCATTTCTGTACTGCTAGGAGTACTGCCAAGAATTCTCTCTCATAAATAGATAGGGCTTGGTTCTTTGGACACAGAGCCTTGCTTAAGAATGAAATGGGCCTTCCTTCTTGCATCAAGACTGCCCCTATGCCTGTTCCACTGGCATCAGTCTCAACAATAAAGGGTTGAGTGAAATCAGAAAGGGCTAGGACTGGGGTAGTTGTCATGGCTAGCTTGAGCTTGTTGAAGGCTGCTTCAACTTCTTTACCCCACTTAAATTGATCCTTCCTGAGTAGTAGGGTGAGAGGTTTGCTAATATTGCCATACCCTTGGACAAACCTTCTGTAGTAGCCAGTGAGACCCAAAAACGCCCTGAGTTTCTTAACATTAGAAGGCACTGGCCATTGTTGCATAAACTCAACCTTTTGGGGATATGTGGACACACCCTCAGAGGTGATGACATGCCCCAGATATTCCACTCTTGTGTCCCCAAATTGACATTTGCTTCTTTTTTCATACAATGAGTTCTCCCTTAAGAGGGTTAGTGTTTTTCTGAGATGGAGTAGATGATCCTCCCAGGTCTTACTGTAAATCAAAATGTCATCAAAGAACACTAATACAAACCTCCTCAAACAGTCAGCAAACACCTGATTCATGAGTGATTGGAAAGTAGCAGGTGCATTACAAAGCCCAAAGGGCATCACCAAAAATTCATAGTGCCCACTATGGGTTTTGAAGGCTGTAAGGTACCTGTGTTCCTTGCTCATCAGTATTTGGAAATAGCCAGATCTTAAATCCACCTTAGAGAAGTATTTAGAGCCATGTAGCTCATCTAGGAGCTCTTCAATTATAGGTATGGGGTAGTCATGCTTTACAGTGAGCTCATTCAAGTACCTATAATCAACACACAATCTCCATGATGAATCTTTTTTCTTCACTAGCAATACTGGAGAGGCAAATGGTGACTTGCTGTTTTGAATAATTCCAGTACTTAGCATTTCCTTGACAATCTCCTCAATAGCACTTTTCTGATCATGGGAGGTTCTGTAGGGGTACTGTAGTTTAGGAGTACTCTCAGGTTTCAAGGTGATGAGATGTTCAACCCCCCTTTCTGGGGGCAATCCCTGTGGTTCAGAAAAAATCCCTTCAAATTCCTGTAAGAGAGTTGATAAGTCAGGATTTTCTTGGGATGCCACAGATTCAACACTCAAGATGTACATGTCCTCAATTTGCCTCCCTGCATCCTCATCTAATAACTGATATAAGGTTTCACCAGTGATTAGGTGACAATCAGCCCCCTTAGTCAAAGCCTGCAACACCACCCTGTTCCCATTTATTCCCACGGTGACAGTCATAGCAACATAGTCAATTTCTATGGGTGTGCAGGTTCTAAGCCAATCACCTCCAAGTATGATGTCATACCCTTCATCCTGTAATGTTCTAAGTGGGTAGCTAACCTTGTGCCCTTGCATTTCTCAAGCCAAGTCTTGTGTTTGATAAGAACTGATCATCCTCTGGCCATTGGCTATCTTTACCACTAAAGGTTTAACCCTTCTGAGCTCACACCCCAATTTGGTAGCGATTGATTCCTTGATGAAGCTCAAGGTACTGCCTGTATCAATCAAAATGAGTAATTTATGTTTCCCACAATAGCCAAAAAATCTGAGAGTGGTAAACCCCCCATCTCCCATTACTGCATTTAATGACACCATTGCCTCCTCTATCCCCATTCCTTGGCCTGTTTCTTGTCCAGTATCAGCATCTTCAGTGCTCAATGAATCTAGCTCCTCCTCTTCAGTCATTATGAGATAATTGATCTTAAATTTGCACCTGTGGCACAAACTTTTCATCACAGTTGTAGCATAGGCCCTTTTCCCTCCTTGCTTCCATTTCAGAAGAGCTGAGTAACTTGGTGGGGATTCTTGAGATAGGTTTTGGTTGTGGGTGTGGTGTCTGGTTGGTAGCTGAGTAGTTCTTGTAGTTGGTTAGCTGTTGAGGTGGGTTTGCAGATCTATAAGTCCCTCTGATCTTCTTTGTGGTGGCCTCTAAAGTGTTGAGTTGTTTCTGCCCAAGCTCAATTGTCTGTTGTAGGGTCCTAGGATTAAACATGTGGATGAATGATTGCAATTCCTCACTTAGCCCACTGATGAAGCTAGCTATGAAATAATCTTCAGAATAGTCCCCTTGGTTCATGAGTAGCATACATGCCTTCAACTCTTCAAATTTCTCAATATACTCAGTGTAGGACCCAGTGTTTTTGAGCTTATTAAACTCAGCTATAATCTTGACATCCCTGAGTTCCTCAAATCTGGCAGAAATGACTACTATGAATTGTGGCCATTCTAGTTCCACTTGTTTGGTGCTGAAATTCTGAAACCAGAGGGCAGCTTTGCCCTCAAAGTGCATAGAGGCTAGAGTAACTCTCTGGGAATCAGGTATGTTAGGGACTAATTTGAAGTAGCTGTTGCATCTTAAAATCCAGGACCTGGGGTTTGTGCCATCAAACCTTGGGAAATCTAGTTTAGGGATGTGATGGTTTGCTTGCTGCTGATGATTTCTCTCCTGCCTGATTCTGAGCCTTTCTGTGGTTCTCCTCTGAGATGTTTCCCCATGGTGAAAAGGGTGTTTCCCCAGAATGGACTCCTCCTCAAAGTCATCATCTTCTTTGTGTAAATTTAGTAACTGTAACTGTAAAGAAGCTATGGTGTTGGAAAAGTGTTCGAACTTGCCTGCCATTTCACTCATTTGCATTTTCATTTCCACCCTAGTTTCATCAATTTGTTCCTTCACCTCAACTCTAAAATCTGATAATTGTTCTTGCAATTTGAGTTCAGCTGCCTCTCTCTTAAGAATTTCTGTTTGCATGTTACCATCCAATCTTCTTTGGGATTCCTGCAACTCCTTCAACCTTGTACCTTCAGCCATTGCCGAGGAAAAGCTGGCTCTGGATACCAAATGTTGTGATCACGATTTAGCAGTATTTAATTTAGTAATTTATGTAAAGATTTTCTGTAAATTTTAAGTGAGGAAGAAGATAGATATGGTGAGAGAGTGAGAGAGAGAGAGAAAGTAGAGAGAGAGAAAGGTGAGGGAATAATTCTAATTACATAAAAACGTAAGTTTGTTATACTCATTTCCCATACTTATAACATCCTAATGGGTCCCATAAAAATAACAAACAAAAGATGCCTTTTTAATTGGCAGAAAACATAAAAAGAGAGCAACATTAATATTTTGTCATCTAGTGAACAAATGACTTCAATTCAAATGGGCGACGTGTACGGCCGAGATGCGCTCCTCTCCTTTAACTTCGATCACGCCATGTGTCCCATTACAGTTGTTTTCAGACAAGGCCTTCACTTCTCCGTTTTCCTCTTCATTTCTGCCAAACTTTTCAAACCCTAAATCTCCATTTTCAACTTGCGCCCCTTCCTTCCTTAATTTGCCATAGATTTCCACTGAATTCACAACAGAGAAAAAGAGCTTTTGGTTATGAACCCAAATACCATTCATGGGTGGCAGAGTTACTGAGTTTTATACTCTCTCAGATGCACCCTTCTTTTATGGGTTCTATTATGTAATCTTTTCGCATTTTGTATTTGTCGAGGCTTCACTACCTCTTTTCCATCATCTGAACCTTTTGTACTTGTTCCTCAGTAATAATAATATCGATTTCACTTTTTCTCAAGATAAGTATGTAGTACTTCACGACTACAATCAGTATCATATGTGCTTCTTATAGAGCACATCATTGTAATATCTATATGATCTCGTATTATAAATGTGATCTTGTCACCAGATATCTCTCCCCTTGAAATATATTGAGAAATTATTTTGTGTGATCACCCATAACTAGCAGCTTTTGGCATCATTTTTTCATTTTGTTCACATCCAATAGTAGCTTCAGGCACCACTTCGTCATTTTAATCATAATGTGGTAGCTTTGAGTACCACTTATACCAGGATATAATTTAATCATTATGTCGTAACTTCTGACATTACATTAATCATGTGGTAACTTATGGTACCGTCTCATCAATTTTCTTTTCTCCTTAAATTTGGAGAATTTATCAATTGTTTTTTTCAGGATCAGGTTAGTCCATTTTATTGCCCTTCACAATAAGGACTTTAGTCAACATTTCACATGACCAGATATAAAGTATCATTCATTTCATTCATCAGCTATCACTAATTAGTACTGCCCGTCACCAGCGACAGAGCTGCACTGGCTGACCCATGTATATATAGACATTCATATCCTTTTATATGTACTATCTGTTGCACATGGTCTTACCACCTGACCATTTCACATCATCGGCTATCATTAATTAATATGCTCACTGATACATTTAGCCGTTCAATATTATATGTTGTTGGTGACTGCAACACTTGGCCATTTCATATGATCGGTCATATTTTATTAAAATGTTTTGATTAACAATTGACCCATTGGTTACCGTTAAATATTATTTGTCGGATGCAGAGCCGCACTGGCTGATCCATATAGCCACGCATATTTCTTTTCATAACACGAGGGTCAATCCATAATATCCACATGTTCACGTACCAAATAACTTTCACAATAAAAGAATTAAATTCTATAATCACAATATAATAAACCATATCAATATTGGTCTTAAATCAAATCTCTATTTAAATCATAAAACACTTATATATATCTATATATATATATATATATTATATGCCTTCTATACTTGAGAAAATTAAATTTCACAATTTAATGGATTATTAAAATAGTTTGTCGATATATTAAATTGTCCACAATGCATATATCATGAACATACCATAAATATTATTGTCGACACATTATCAATAGTGCATGTATTTGTTTTAATATGTCACTATCAACAGTGCATGTGTTTGTTTTAATGTGTTGCACTTGCCAGACACAATCAATGCTATCATTTTTGTTGTGTTCAATATTTATTTTGGTTTACTCCTTTCTTTGACTTGTTATTTTAAATATTATTACTAAGTAGTACGTGTATGGGATGATAATGAATCAAAACTTTCAAGTACTTCATTATTTTTCACCTATAAAGTTTGTCTTTTGCTTTTGAGGGGAGATGACAGAGATAGCTTGTTATTGAGAATGTGAGGATTTTCATAAGCTCGTGGTTGCATTTGATAAGGCCACACCATGAATGAGTCTCACGTTTATGATACTCATGGGGTATGGATTTAACACCCAACCAAAAGCAAAGGATTGCAATTGCTCAAGCTATTCTTACTTCTATTTTGTTATTGGATGAAGCTAGCTCATCCATTGAGTCCGACTTGAGTCGTGTCACACATGAAACTCTAGATACTCTGTTTATGTGGAACAATACCACTATTCTTATTGCACACAAAGCAGCTATGAGGTGCTCTTTTATTTTCTACATTCTCACTTTCCATTTTTTTCCTTATTTCCTTATATTTTTCATTTTGGAAAAGACAAGGGTACTTTTGTTTATATGGTTCTTGATTATTGTGGTGTCAATTGAATTGAAGCATATCATGTGTTGCACAAGTAATTGAAATTGCTAAATGTAGAGTATGAAAATTTAAAGGCTCCCCCCATGAGTGATAAGAAAAATTGCCTGGAAAAAATAACGATTTGTAACACTTTGATTTGTGATACGGAATATAATCTCTGAGATGCAACTGTAGAGCATACTCTTGTCATATCACAAATCGAGCTCTAGAAGACAGAGACTCATGCTGATAACGTATTATAAAACTAGAGAGAAAGAGATAGAATAGAGAGAATGTATTCTCTTGGTACAATTTTCATTATAACTGAAGCTCCTATATATAGAAAACTTTTGATGACACAACTTGTAATAATACAAATACATCGAGGGAAAAATAGTCATTCACTTATACAAATAATAATTGTGTTCATAACAGTTACGATCACATAAAAAAATAAAAATGAGATAAGCATAACTTTCTCATATTTTTAGTTTTGTCTATATTCGTGTGTATTTATTTCTTTTCTTGATAATTATGTCATAAATTGTTAAACAAAATATAATTGGTGTTGTTTTTATTGTTTTAAATTAGTTCTTAGTTGTTTGATGGCAGAAGAAATTTTAAAATGAGTCAATCTCATATGGTCGGTCTCTTTCGACACCAAAAATAAGTCGGATCATCAATTTCCCATCCCGCTTAATTAATGTTTACTTTAACTGAACGTTAAATCTGAGTTTATTAAGGTTAGCATGCAAGTTAATTAATATATTATCTTGCTAACACGTTTATACTAACATAAATTTAATTCTAGTATATATTTATTTCTTTAAAAAAATATTTCCACTCTTTCAACGATAATATAGCAGTAAGAGGATTCATGTCTTCCTCTAGAGGGATGAGGCAGGGCGATCATATATCCCATTACCTCTTTCTCCTTGTTTCAGAGGATTCATCTCTGCTGGTTAATTCTGCTGCTGGGATAGGGATGTATAGAGGAATGAAAATTTCAAGAGCAGACCCTGCTATCTACACCTTCTTATTCTATGTGATTCTCTGTTTTTTTTTGTAAGGCTTATTCCCATCAAGCTTTCTTATCACAAGGCTGTTGAAAATATAATTTATTTACAGGCCAGAAGGTGAATATGCGTAAGTCAGTTGATTTCTTCAGTAAGAATACTCCAAAGCAAGTAAAAGCAAAAATTTATAAAATCCTTTAAGGAATAGTGGCTCACCACAAGATATCTAGGCGTGCCTCTAGGAATTGGTAGATCTAGAAAGGAGGCCTTTGCGTATATAATGGAAGCTGTGAAAACAATAATTAATAGTTGAAAAAAAAGTTCCTCAATTCAACTGGCAAAGAGGTACTTATTAAAGCAGTGCTAAATCCACTGCAGTGTTTGCAATGTCTTTGCCAATCACACTTTGCAAAGAAATAACATGTTTGTGTGCATAGTTCTATGGAGCAAATGGGATGAACAGAAGAGGGGAATTCACTAGAGAGCCTAGAACAACCTAAAGTTTCAGAGGGACTTGGGTTTCAGGATATATACTTATTCAGTGAGGCTCAAATTTGCAAGCAGCTTTGAAGAATTAATATTTAGCCAAATCTTCTGGTAAGTAAAATTCTGAAAGGCATATGTTTTCCTCATTGCTCTTTCATTGAATCCTTCAAAAAACAAAATTCTTCCTGGTTGTGGAATTGTTGGATGGACATAAAGCAGATAATTGAGCCAGGAGTCAAAGTTACAATTGAAAATGCCTGCAGAAAAAGAATAAAGGATCCTAATTGGATTCTATCTTTGGGTCAGCTGAAACCAAATATGTTGTTGGGGAATAGAACTGAAGTAATTTGGGTTAGGGGCTTGTTGACAGACAGTGGCAGATTCTGGAATGAGAGTCTTCTAGCTTAGTTGTTTAATGCAGAAGTTTATAGAGCCATTAAAGTTTACAGAGCCATTATTCATATTGATTCTATAAACCCTCACAAAGAGGATGGATGGAGTTTGAGGCTAAAAAACAAAGGTAAGTTCTTATTATCCTCAACTTATGCCTACCTGATTGAAGATAAAGTGCATAGGATGGATGTAGCTGAAGGTAGCTCAATAGCAATAAAGGAGAAACAAGCCAGACTGAGGAGTTAGAAGCTGAATATTAAAGGTAAAATAAAGAACTTTATCTAGAGATGTTTATCTGGTACTTTACCTGTCAGTTTACTTGAATAAAAGAGGCTTGGAGATTAAGGTATTGTGAAAAGGTTGTGGAGAGGAGGAACAATCAATTGAGCACTTGTTTTTTAGATACCAAAGAGCAAAGAAGGCCTGGAAGATAACCGCGATCAATTGAGATGGCATGAGGGGATGAATGCAACTTCAAGAACCGGTGGTGGCAAATCTATCTAGATGGATAACAATTTGTTTGAGGATAAGATTCAATTGACCACCTTTATACTTTGGTGTTGTGAAAAACCCGCAACTTGTGGCTGTTTAAAAGATTGTAGATGCCGAAGCAGATCTTGATCAATGAGGCTCTTAATGAGTGACAAGCATTTCAACAGGTGAAGGGTTGGAGTGTTTAGTATAGGACAATTTATGGTTTTGTCCTTCTTTAGGTGTAAGTTTGTATTTGTTGTTTCGAGTGTTTTTTTTCGTGCTTTGTGAGGTTTGTTGTGTTTCTAGGTAAGGATTCCTACTTTTTGTAGCTTGGCTAGTGGTTGTTTATTATTCTAGGGCACCCGTTAGGTGGTTCCTCCCTTTTTTCATCTTAGTTTGAGGTGTTTATTTGGGTTTATATTCGTTGTATAACTTTGTTCAGGCGTTGTTTGATGTTATTTATATCGTTCTAAAAAAACGAAGAAGATAAAATGAGTTAATATTGGAAAGTTTTTTTTTTTTTTCCAACGATAAATAAAATTGTCATAACCAACTCAAAAATTAATGTACACTCGTGCATTCAAATGACTGCTTACAACATAGGAGAGATGGCAATCACCCCTTCACTACAAGCCAAGGCAGAACAGTACCAAGGTCCATAATTACTCACCTAATACAAAGTCTAATGAGGTAAAAGAAGTTGTAATTCTAATACCTCGGCACCTAAAGTGTTACAACATGGGTCAAAACGCAGATGCTTTTTTCTGAGTTTTGTTATCACTCCTCTGTGATGGATTTTGTAGCAAGAATGACTGTCTATTTTTAAAACTTTAACAATGCCCACCTAGTTGCTACCAGCCATTTTCCTTCTGCACATCCATCATACTAAAGTGTAGCTTTCCAATTCTGAGCCTCCTCCCTACAGTAGTTGATGTACAAGATACTTCCAGTTGGTGCAATGAGGAGCTTAAGGCACTGAAAGTGAGCAACCAATGTCCTACCTTCTAGGAAAATGTCTCGTCTTGAATCACCGTGAGTATTGTTGAAGAAATGCCAACTCTTGTATCCTTTTCCAGAATATCAGCATACTCCATCCACTCTGCTCTAGCCCTATTCAAAATTTGTCTCTCACTGGCCCTTTTAGTTTTGAAAGAATCACCCATTTCTTGTTCTCTAGAGCTACCACAAGACATAACAAGATAGGTTGATTCTATCTTTGATGTGACCTTGCTAGGGAGCACACCCCACCATTCTCTGAAAGTTGGATTATGGGAGTTGAGACCATGGCAGGTAACTTCACTTAGCTTTTAAGTCAGTGTTGCTCTGGTACAATTCAACATAAGGTGTTCAATGTCTTTATTTGCTTATCCACAGATAGGCCAGATAGGGTCAACTGTCAATTGCTTCTTCAATAACACATCTTTGGTAATGAGGCACTTGAAACAGCATTTCCATAAGAAGTGTTTTGTTGTGTTTTTGATTGGCAATGTCCAAGTGATCCTCCACACCTTGCACATTAAGCCTGCCCCAACACTAGAGTTAGCACCTGCTCTGAAACTCAACCAGTTATCCAAGAAAACATCATATGCAGATTTTACACTGCATTGGCCATATTTCCCAAAAAAACAATAAAATATATTTTTTTTACCTATCACAGATAGGGGAATTTTAAAAATAATGCCAGCTTCCTCAGGAATGAAAGTTTGCCTCACCAATTCCCTATCCCACCCCCCATTTTCAGCCACAACTAACTAACTAACCCACTTTAGCCTATTTTCGTCTGTTAGGAAACTACTAGTTAGCTGAGGGTTTCTCTTCCTAGGTTTCCAAGGGTGATTCAGATATAAATAGTTTTCCCTTCCCCCACTTAACATCTAATACCAGTTTAAAGAATTTCAGAACACTAACCTAACTTTTCCACAACCATGAGTCTCCCATTCTATGTTGCACATCTAACAAGCTTATCCTATGGAAATATTTTCATCTTAGCACTCTAGTGAAAAACAATTTTGGTTGAGTCAGGATTCTCCATAGTTGGTTAGCTATAGGAGCATCATTAAAGATTTTCAGATTTCTAAATCCAAACCCTCCACTATCTTTGGGTCTAATCAACTCATCCAAGGACACCCAATGAATTTTATCTCTCCCCTGGTCATTTTTACACCACCAGGAGTTGGCAACTAACCTGCAGATATCATTACAGATGCTAAGAGGAATTTTGAAACATGCCATAACATAATTTGGAAGGGCTTCAATGACTGATTTAATCAGCACCTCCCTACCAGCAGAGCTTAAAAAAAACATTTTTCCAGCAAGTTAATCTGTTTGAAACACACTCAAAAACATAAATAAAAGTGGCTCTATTGATCTACCTACCCCTAAAGGTAGGCCCAGATATTTTGGGTTCCTCACACATTGGATACCATTCAACTCAGAGCACAGATTCTTGCTTTAGATTGATTAGGAGTGTTTTTAGAAAATATAATTGAGGATTTAGACATATTAACACTTTGACCAGTAGCCGGACCAAATCTATAGTAAAAATTATTTAGACCAGGTGAAATGGTGGTGCCCTCCTATTCTAGTCTCACTTATCCCCATTCAACTAACAAAATTTCTAAAAGGGAGAAAATTACCCTGCTCCCTAGTTCTACCTCTCTGCTTATCTTGATTGGACAAGATGTCATTGGAATCCCTACCCAAGAACCAGACATCCCCCACTGATCTTTACAACTAGCCAAAACATTTCATTGCACTCTTCTGACTTCAAGGTTAGTGCTAGAGTACAGAAAGACACCCCATTGGATAAGATCAGACCCAGATATAGAAAACATAACACCAATACAAAAATCAAACTGAAAAAAAAAATATAATAGAGTCCTTACTAGACCAGCACAATAAAAGCCCACCCCTAGTACCAACAGGTTTACAATACATCCACATATCCTCAAATTTCAGTTTACTACAAACAACAGAGACAAATTTTTCTTTTTTTTTTTTTTTTTTTTTTTTTAACTTCAGAAAGGAAAGTTTAATAAGGGAGATGACCCCTAAGGGTTTCTCGCAATTGGAAAATTATAGAGGGTCCTCCCAAACCTCTACAATTCCACACACATACACTCATTTTAAACCTTGGGACCAATTTGGGCTGGTCTCCTCCACCACAGGATTATTTTTAGACTCAGAGATTTTCATTTTTTTCTTTGGATCCTCACAATTAATAAGTCAGTGGGTATCTGTATACATTCACTTAAGTTTATCTTAATAGCCACTTTAGAAGAATGAAAATTCTCAGAGTTAATATTAGAGGCTTCAACAATCATATCCTCTGGCACACTAGGACAAATATTTTTGGACCTTTTGGGGATTACTTTCCTTCTCTGTTGAACAACTCTTTGCCCTATAGACACAGGTTTTATAGTAACCTCAATGAGTTGATCATCATAAGGATGAAGAGGAGAACTATCCATTAGTGGTTCTGGGGGTAAGATAGTTGCAGAGCTTACAGCCTCAGAACTACCGCAAACCCCTAGACAATTAGCCCCCCTCTCCTGAACTTGAGGAGATGATTCACCTCTATTTGAGGTACCATCCTCCCCTGCCTTTTGTCCTAACACTACACATCTTATATTAGACACTTTCCTATAAGCTTCTACACTAGTACCTCTAGTTTCAGAAGACTTATAACTTCTACTCTCACCAGAAAACACAGAAGAAGCACGCAATGACTCACCAAATTGACCAGAGTTAAGCACATTTCTAGATAAGTCCTCCTTATTAACAAGACAGTTTTTGTCAATATGTCCTATTAATCCACACTAGAAGTAAATATTTTGGAGGTTTTCATACCTGAATTCCACCCATTGAGTTTGATTCCTTAGTTTCAAATTAATACCTCTGGGTATGGCCTCCTTTAGGTCTAATTCCACTTGTACTATGAGAAACATGCCATTTGAACCTCCTACCCCTGGCACCACGATACTTAGTACCTTGTCTATGAGCCTTCAAATCTACAGTCCAATTTCTTTTGTGATCCAGTGAAGGGGGAGTTTGTGAATTCGGACCCAAATATTGATTTTCTCTTCATCGGCCCAGAAATAAGGGTTATCAAAGTTCCACTTCTTCATGATGATGTATTGTCCATCAAATGACCACATCTTTCCTTGTAAGATCCAGTTTTTGTCCTCCTCGGTT